>CACRXK020007197.1:0-23357 GCA_902702795.2 Paramuricea clavata
CTTGTTATGTTTATTATACATAAAACATGACAAAACAATAATTAAAATACACAAGCACAAACTCTAACAAGTACTAACAAGCTACACCAAAATATAAATTTTTTATATTTATTTCAAGAGATAAATATTATTGTTTACATAATTACATTATGTGTAGTGATAAATATATTTGATAGAAATATAAATTGGGCATGAGCACTAAATATTAAGTGATCATTTATCATCGATTGTGTACAATACTATTTTAGCATTCCTAACTACGTTTGGTACTAACCATGCATGTTTTTTATATTTTCAAGTCTGTTTTGGTCTAAAACTGCCACAAAGACAATACCAAACTCTCATCTTGTTTTCTTTATTGGAATATACATAAAATATCACAATATCCTAATTTTGAACATAATCGTTTAGCATTATCGCGATGCATTGTGGTGTAGCCGTTAACAGATTGTTTTTGATCTATTACGATAATTTCAAAACGACATCTCTCTATGTATATTGGTATATTATCTTTTGACACAACAGCTTCCAGAAGAGCATTGAAATTGTCCCCTATTGTATTCCGTCGTGCCATTGCATTCTTTTCGACATTCTCCACCAACATCAGGGCATGTTCTGTCATCTGTACCGCTGCTCACAAATGCTGACTGTTTAAAGAACCTGTGGACTGAAGTAGGACGAGTGACGGGGTCGACTAGTACGGTGCTAGCTTCCACTGCTTTGGGTTCAGTGGGTGCTGCTGCTTCGGTGGGTGCCTTCGTTGTCGCTTGTGCCACTTCCTGCTTTGTTGTTGCCACAACAGGCTTTTCAGTGGCGACTTCGGTAACTTTTTCTGCAGCCTCGGTGGTTAGTTCGACAACTCCCTCGGTTGCTACAGGTGGTTCGGTACTCATAATGGCTTCAGTGGCTTCTTCCGTGGGTGCCTCGGTAATAAAAGGTAAACTTCTGATTATATTTGGGTTTATGGTAGCCGTAATTGCCTCAGTGGCTTTTTCGGTGGGGGTTTCGGTTGCTTCTTCCACGCCTTCGGTTACAGGAGGCGAAGTTGCGATTATCTTTGGGTTTCTGCCTCGAGCGCGAGTCCGTTGTGACGAAGTGCAGGCTGGGAAAAAAGATAAATATAGTTTATTATTTTGATCACTTTTCAGTTTTCATGCATGCAGAGGTAAATACATTCACAGATATTGAAATTAAACTTTATAACTTCATTTATGCATATATACTATAAATGATTTTGGTGATAAATGTTCTTCTTGAAGGTGAGTATAAAAGTATATCATTAATTTTACAACCGAAAAACCCCTAAACTAAATAAATGTATCAGTCCTTTTGTAATCAGTGCTGGATAGCTCTATCAATTCGGATTTGACTGCCCCTCACAGATTTTGCGTGATGTCAATAATTTTGGCATCGGTGTCGTAATCGCTTAATAAAACCCTAATGTACTGATAACCCTCGCAATGAGCGCCCGTGAGTATATAGTCAAACCGTATCAATTCTGAACTGTTCTTCATATAGAAGATCTGTACTGGCCATTGCTGAGATCATTATATAGCTTAACAGCTGAATACGAAAATGATGTGATCGAGTACGGATATTATAATTATGTATATCAGAATTAAGAACAAATAGATTCCTAAGGTTAATAGGAAAGGAACCCTTAACTTAAGAGATTTAAAAACCGCAGGACATTTTTTATTTAAATCCCATCGGTCTGTTAATGGCTTCCATGCTAGTTTCTAAACAATTCTTGACTACGTTTTTTTCTTAACACGCTTTTGCAAAGCGAGGCTCTCTCTTTTTCTATTTCAGGAGTCTGTCAAGCACTGTTTTATCGATCTGCATTTGACCAAATTACGGCGCAATACTGGCACCACCGCCCTGCTACAATGTACGATTAAAAAAATCTAAACAATAAAATTTAAAAATTACCTTCACTGAGAGTGCATATAATTCCAAACAAAATCAAAGCTACGAAGATCTTCATTTTTCTATCGAATTTAATTAAAACAATAATCCTTTATATGTTGTTGTTCTGCTTCACTGTTGACAGTTGAGCTGCTTGCTGCGAATGAGGATCGAAGTCAAATGCCGTCTTTTTATACCCGCTGTCATTGCGTGTAGCCCTTCATTAACCTTGGGTGTTCGTCCTTTGTTATTGGTGGGTACGCATGGTGATGGATAATGCATTTTGTTAAGGAAATCGTTGGCGTTGCCTTGGCAGTAAGGAAATGTTGGTATCTAGTTTATGGAAATAACTGAAGCTAAGCATTCTGTGAATACGTTGCTAACTTGCTACTGTTACACTGTTACTAAAGTTACAAGTTTGTTAATTATTATCAATTAAAGCAGAAGAATTGTATAGACTCGAGTCATGTGACTTGAACTCGAGTCGCAATGTTTATGACGTGTGACTTGACTTGGACTCGAACAAAATGACATGTGACTTGAATTTGCAAGTAATGATATAAAGTCGTAAATATCTAGTGAAAATTAATTTCCCAACAACTCGTACTGGAAATTCACTGCTGTATACAATGACTTGTGCAGCCAGACGGGCATATCGCACTGTAACTGAGATTTGTAAGTGCTATACAGTTAAATTATGCATGAGTATAGCCGATCTTTATCTGATATACACACATTGCTTGATTAAACATTCATTTCTTTTGAATTCTCTGCATGAATTATTGAGTTTTTTAATGCATAGTACAGAACGGCTTGAACTGAAACAACTGTAACTGTAAGTACTATTTACAACATGAGCGGCCGTATTGTATCAGTCGGATATACAAACTCGAGCCTGGCTCAAAAAGACGACTCATCTTATGACGGTTCATTGGCGAAGTAATTTTAGAAATAAACGTTGTCTAAGCCGAGAAAATCAAAGTTAAAGTTTATGTAAATCAACAGTGAATCTGTATCACATATATATATACAGATACGACACGCTTAAAACTTCGTGTTTTCTTCATGAATTATTAATGAGTTTTTAAAGTTGTTTCAGTTCCAAACTTGGCTTGGTCACAGACTTGGCTTGGTCACAGACAAAATGATTTGTGACTTGACTTAATTGCTACTCGCGGACTGGAGTTGATGACTTGTCACTTAACTTCGACTCAGACTGAACGACTTATGATTTGATTGGACGGGCAAAATAAGACTTTAGTGACATTGTTATCGCAATGAAAAAAATAAAAAAATGTTCTATAGCAGTATCGTACGTTCGTTAGCCAAAGTGTAGACCTTTGTTATAGTTTGACTGATTTATTATATCTCAAATGTGGGGTATACAGTATCGGTAGCATAGTATGACGTACTATATACAGTAATTAGCTGCCATTGTTTGTGTCTGAACTACCTATACGTTTTTTGCTGGGGGGTTTTTTGGAACTCACGTACGCCGATATGGAAAAAACTGAAGTGCCTTTTAACACTTTTGTCGTATTATTAAAATTGTTATTCATGACAATCATGTGTACTTAATATAGCACGCAATCTATAGTATATAGACTAGCATAAAAAGAAACACTTAAAAGTTAAGTTGTTTAATTAACATTCTTGCTTGATGTACTGATAGAAAATGTGGTCATTTAAACTTTTAGTTACCAAAACTTATAAACAACTTGATAATGGCATTTTTTGATGAAAAGGTCTTTTAGCACATTTAACTGCCGTTTGTATATTTAGATTGTGCATTCCATGTGGATTGCTGAAACTATACTGCCATGATATGCATTTTACATATACAGTCAGTAGCCAGAAAACCCCCATTTTTAACCATGTATCAATGGTTTTTAGAACTGGTTACATATTGTTTGTGATGTTACTCTGAATGTATATCCACACCGGGCAAGCTTGAAAAATATGCCTGGCCACGGTGGGCCCGGTGTGGATATATACACTCAGAGTAACATCACAAACATATTCACCTGAGTACATAGCACCAGCACAGAAAAAAATCATATGGTTACATGTATTATAATATTTTTATCAGTTAAAATTAAAATTTCAGTTATAAATTAGTTAAATCACTGAAAGCTCATGCAGAGTATTGAATTCTTGGCTATTTTACAAGAAGCTTCTCTGGAGATGCTTTAACTGTTTTCAGGACCCTTCCACTTTTGAACTTAATTCGTCCAAGTAAAATAATTATTTGATATGAAAAGTATTAAAACTTAAATTAATGCTACACTGATCTTTGCAATCAAACATTATCGTGCAAAAATAGCACAACTTAGCAACTTACCTATGTTATACTATATTATACAATATTTTTGTTAGAGATTTAAGAGCTCTTTCATTATACACTTATCACTGATAGTTGTTTAAAATTCCAAGTGCAAAGAAAACTTACAAAATATAAGATACAAGAAATAATACCGCATCAATTTCCTTAACTCTCGCGGAGTATTACGTCAGAGGAAATCACTGTCTGAATTCGCCAGAAACTGATTGGCCTTTCTAAATTCGTATTAAACGAGTTAAATAACAGCGATAATTTGGAGCTCTATCGAAGAAGAATTGGGAAAATGTGACGGCTAATTAATGTCGTGTATATGTCGTTTTATTTAGCGTTAAACATTTTGCCGTACATTCATAATGTCAATGGAGGAAATGAAACAATTATAGGATATTGAATTTTGTGTTCTGATTTCACTTGCAAGGGCTGATAGAAACGTGTGAATTTATATTTGAAGGAACATATACATTTAAAACTATAGCTTTTTCACATTTTGTGCAGTTCTCGAATGTTGACCGAAATTAGTCGGCTAAATTCTGGTAAATACTATTTCGCTGACCTCAGAATGACATTTCGTCAAAACTTTTTTCTTCAAGATTGGTTTAGAAACAAATTTGGCATAGGGTTAGGTTAGGGTAAGGATTAAGGTTAGGGTTAGAGTTGGTGTTTGGAATATAGGGTTAGTGTTAGTAAAACCGTTGCTTTGTTACGTTTTGTCACTTTGAGGCCAGCGAAATAATCTCTTCCCTAAATTCTGGCTAAATTATTGAGATCTCGACCGCCATCTTGGATGTTACGTCACAAGGCGGGTCACCGAGGGTCACGCATGCACCAAGTGGACTCTGAGTCAGGCAAACGTTTCCATGACAATCATGCACTCGTAATTAATATAGCCCTGATACTAACTTTGATAGCAATTTCAAATTTCTACAATTTAACTGAAAGCATTTTGTTTGATCAATAGTTATATGGGGGGAGAAGTTCAACTCTGCTTTTGACGTCACCAATATGTAGTTTTCTGATTATAATTTGCATTAATTTCCAAAGCATATTAGCAAACGAATTGCGTCCATATATAGTGACTGTATTTTTCACAAATAGTTAAGATTTCACAAAATGTAACGACCTTATCACCCAAATTGTATCTGAAAATGACTGGAATAACTGGAATTTTAACTGGAATTTTATCTGATTTCTCTGAACTTTTAGGAGCTGTTTATATTGTAAAACGACCTCTTCATTCGTTGTTATTATATAGCAACACGCGGGATCGTCGAGGCCGTTAGGGGGACAGTTTGATTAGATCCACAACAAGTAAAACTTCAATACGTATATCTTTCTTAATATCTTTTAATGTTTCCCCAGTGCGTGCTATGTTCCAATTTTCTCGAATGAATGTGCGTTTCGATATCTATTTACATAAGACAAGGTGCATTGTTCATTGTTCATTGTGCATTGTCCATAGGTGCGTGCGCATCCTAATCTTAATAACCAAACAAAGTTCAAAGGTTCACATAGCAAAGGTCAATGGTCCTCTTACAATATGGTCCCGCTTACCCGGGATTCAATGAAGTGTGAATTATTTTGAGCACTTGGTCTTGAAATAAGTCGCACGTCATGATCCAACAAAATTGCTTGTTACAAATTGTATGAAATTCCATGTTTTAGACAAAAAACAAATGTTGAATGCTATTAATCGTCTTCCAGTACATAACAGTTCTAGCGCGTTCCTAATTTCGTTTAAACAAAATATTTAAAGTTATCTAACTTTTGTTTAGGACTGAAAAACGTATTTCAATTGCTCAAAATAATTCACACTTCATTGAATCTCGCTTAAGCGGGGTCATATAAACAGCCCCTTAGAATGGGGAGAAGAGGGGTGTATACGTGATCCCATACCCGCCGCTCGCTACGTCCCTGTTGAAGGGGGTCCAAATCATGGGCGGCGCTAGGCCTCCTTAAAATGGGGAGTGTTAGGTATACTTCTGCCGAGTCACGAGCTTCGTCTGTACTGGCCCTTGTACACGCTCACATTTCACTAAAGATTGGTTAACATGCATATACGCGGATTACACAAACGTCTCCACTATCACAATAAAAACTGTCAAGTCTGTCGACTATACTTGACTGTATTGAAACCGAGTTCTATAGAGTCTCTGCATGAAATGGCATTTCTAGAGTCTCTGTATGATCTAGCAATCCAGACTCTCTGAAATGGCATTTTCTCCGTTCTGGGAAAGATTTCAATTGACTTCAATGCACCTTTCCCCTTATAACTAAAATTTCGATCTAGACAAAAATTTCAGCACAACTTGAAAGAGCATCACAAAATTAGTAATATTCCAAAGTTTTGTTGCAAAATCTTGTAAAATGCGGATAATATAGCCTTGCGAAGTTTGCCATTTTTCAGTCATTTTGTATTACAAACGGGAAATTGACATACGATTCGGGTGTTGGGGCTGCAATTTCCCGTTTGTAATGCAAAATGACTGAAAATTGCAAATTTCGCAAGGCTCTATTTTCCTCATTTTACAACATTTCGCAACGAAACTTTGGAATATTACTAATTTTGTGATGCTCTTTCAAGCTGTGATGAAATATTTGTCTAGACTTGCCTAGATCAAAATTTTGGTTATAAGGGGAAAGGTCTATTGCTATAGGCCTACTTCAACGACTGTCGATTGGGGGTGTCCCCCCCAACACCTCTCTCTAGTGCCTCCCCTCCCCCACCGTTGTTCAAATCCGTTAGAGTTAACAAATATAAAGAAAGTTTTTTAGTCTTATTTACAACAACTGAATATATATAATCACTGGTAACGATCAAGTCGTTTTCAAACAAACTATAACTAGGAAACTATACAATTAGGTTAGGAAGTTGGTATATGATTTTAAATCTGAAAGGTTTCTGTAATCTTGAAATATGCTTATTGGATTTTTTTACTTTCATGACAACCAGTTTCACCACATCACATATGCATGGCAGTTTTATTATTGAGACTACAATTTTCCATGCATAGCTATAACACATGCCATTACTCATTAACCGTGGGTTTATAGCCCTGGGAAAATACGTTAGCGTGAGAGGTCATATTCGTATATTGTGCATTATGATTAATTCATACCTTAAAAAGAAAAAAACAGGAATAAGTACATCCGAGAGGGCTGGCCTGGAAACAGAATATATATACACTGCAAAATATCGCTGAGAATTTTGACTGACTTAAAAATGTAGCCACGGTGACTTACTCAAATTTATATAAGCAAATTTACTCATTTTTCTTTTCGAGTGAAGTTTCAAATTTACTCATTTTTTTAAAGTGAAGATTTACTTTACTACAAAAATAAGTAAATTTGGTCGTAAATTTGACTAATTTAATTAACTCGATATTTTGACTGTGAATCACAGACAACAATCATCTTTCTTTATCATCGGTTACTAATCTGATCCCAAAAACAAAGACGTTTTTGAAAAGACGATACCTAAATCACTGCTTTTTAAACTACATTCACTTAAAAGTAACAGACTTTCATATAGTTTTCATTCCGTTTAATAATAGACAGATAAATACCGCAATATGCTATTCAAAAGAAATCCAATGAAAATGATGCTCAAATAGTAAAAACCAAACTTCACAGATGCAGATTTTTTCTGTTCATGTCATTCAATATTATCCGTTATTAAATCTCAATGGACAATGACTCATTGACATTGTCGGCTCTTTAGCCACTTGAACTACTAGATATGGACATAATTACACATAATGATATGGCGCACGTTCGGCGTATTTTTCATTTAATAAACTCAAAAGCCGGGTAGAAAAAACAATTTTCGATGTTTCCATGGAAGAGCTTTTGATTTATCAGGACTATCTCAAAGGTTTATAGATGTTATAAAATAATAGGTTGGACTAAAGCCAGAGGGCACTGGGATAATGCATATATACCTTGGCCAGCGAAGTTATCTATACCATGCATAAATTATACAATGAGGCAAAAGCAAAGCATGCAAGACAAACGTTTGCAGATTTCCCTTCCAATTTTCATCCGAATTTAACCAATTTTTCCTTGGGCAATGTCCATTAGTTCCACGAAGTTTCGTATTGTAATACCTGGAACAATTTTCAGTTATCGTGATGACACGGATGAAAATTACATCCTTTAATATCTGGAAAATTTACTCATATCATTTCACATGCGAAATTTTATGTTCGAATTGGAACATTTCTCATGTGAGAATTCTCATTTCATATACGTGAAATTTATAATTTTCACGTATGAAATATGAGTTCAGTCAAATATTCTTAACACTTGAAATTTTTTTAAATTTTCGTAAGGGACGGAACAGCCATATATATTACATGTATTTTTTCACCTTTTAACGCGTAGTGTGGTTAATATGGACACGAAATTGATCTATTCGTATAATCCGCTTACCGCCGGAATTGAGTTCTCTCGTGTTGTTATACGCGTGTTGTTGATCTCGTTATTGATTCATCTCGTGTTGCTAAGTTCGTGTTAATATCCTGACCACTGCAGAAAAGCATGCAGTTAATATTATTTATTGACATTGCAAATTTAATGACTTTTCTGCGAGTGTTAATTGTTTAGTTTCTTTGTCTTTTCGTTGTCAAGTGATATTTAGACAAGAAGAATCGCTTAGCTACATTAAGTAAAGTTAACCTTCTGTCTTCAATCACGATTCAAGTTTAATATTGAAGAAGAATTTTGAAGAGGAAAACCTTATATATCCAAATTTACTTGTTAAAGGTAGGATACAGTCCGTATGAAAACAAAGCCTTTGTTTACATTTTACATTTTGGTATTCAAAATATTGACCTTTTGATTTGACAACTATTTATATTTTCATGCTAGCTTCTACAGTATATAATAAATGATCAGGATACGACAATCAGGCTTTGCAAGAACATGAAACAAAAACCTAATTAAAGTGTTTATATCACGGCAGGGGACTCCTATATGCGCATGCGCAGACCGGACTGTACCCTACCTTTAAAATGAATATTGACAGTGCTGACTTGCATGCGTGTATAGTCTGGTTTCCATGTCGTCGTAACTGTCGCGAACGTGTTGTAACTGTCGTCAGAGCAGTGTTCGCGACCAAATGAATTAACATAAAGAAAAGTCTTGTCGCGACACGCTGGCAACAGTTCACGACAGTTACAACAGTGTCGTCGAGATAGACTCGAGTTTTATCTCGACGACAGTTGCGGCAGGCTAAAAACGTGTTGTTACGGTTATGTTTTTAATGGACACAGAAAAACGATAGTATAAACAAGCATAAAAATCATTCACGACAAACCGTTCACGACACGTTGGCGACAGAAACGGAAACCAGACTTATAGCTATATGTACCAATATGCGTGTTTACGTTTTACAACCGATGGATACTTGCATGGTATGTTTATGTAAATACCATGCATGCACAACTCGGTCACTAACGACTTGCCTAGCCTTCCAACAACTCAAATCTATGGGGTCTGTGGTATGCTATCCACTGGGATATTCAGTTAAGATCTCAGGTATTTACAACACAATGTTTATAATGTTTTTAAAAAGACATTGAATCATTCGAAGATAAAAGACATGACATAAGATTCACAAAGCAAGGTTTAGTTACTGGAATATCAAACCTCCCAGTGGCGTAACGGGAGGGTGTCAGGGTGTCCAGTGACGGGGGGCCCCCGACAAAAATGACCATAAAAAATTTGATAGCACATTTCTGGGGAATTGAATTCATTGAATTGAATTGAATTAAAAAAAAACCATACTATGAAAAAGGCTAAATCCGTGGAGAAATTGGGCCACGTAGCATTCCTCAAGCTGAGACGGATTAAGTACGTCGCGACTGAGGAAAAGGACGATATACTAGAATAATTTAATCCCAATCTCAATGTCCGGAAAAAATTTTGGACCCCTAAAATGGTACACTGACCGAAAAGTGGTACACCACTCGCCAAAAATAAATTGTTCCGAGAAAAATTTTTGGAGCCTATTTTTAGTGGAGCAAAGGGGGCGCAAAGTGGCCGATTGACGGAGGGCCCCCAGCGGTTGCGTTACGCCACTGAAACCTCCCTCCTAAATACCATTTTTCGTCCAATGTTTTGCTTAAAGAGACCTTGTCTGGGAGGCGGGCCACCATGTGGGGGGCTGGGGGGGGAGCTTTGGCCAGGTATATAGTTAAAAAAGGCCATGCAGTGTGAGATCGGGGCTTTAGCCTCTCTATAGAGGTTCACGAAGGACGCGAATGAGATCATCCTAAAGAGTGTGCTTCAGGATAACCCTGTGGTGTAGTGGTGAAGTTAAACTGCAAGCATTCTTCACACATGTGAATGAGGCGAAATTATAATCAGACAGGAATCGAACCCTGCACCAAGACGATGCACATGTTATTGATCTTTGTTATATTCTTATTCACAGATATGCAACGAAATCTATTGAAATTATTGATTCTCATCGTAATCAGACGAAGATTCGTACTGGTAAGTACTAAGTATATTGTGTGCTCGGCAACACATTAGGTTTTTGACACTGATAACGTTTCTCCAGAGTTCATTCGGCCCCATCTTCGCGCGATCCTTGGTTAGCTGTCACTGATTCAACCTCGTACACAGGGCTTCTGCGCTTAGTAAGCTTGCTGCTCTCAGGGCTTCGGCGCTTAGAAGCCCTGGCGCTTAGAAGCCCTACGAGTTTGAAAATGATGGGAAATGCTTTTAATTGCACGAAATATGAAATATAGGAGGCAAGAAAATGTAACATTGCCATTGGGAGCATTGTAACACTACTGAAATTTCAGATTAGCAGTAAAATGTAAAGTTTTTTCTAACATTAAACAGTAAAATTTTAGCCGTTCCTTTAACGCCGTACGGCGAAGATTATTTCATTATAGAGAGATCAACGGCACTTAAAACTCTTTCAGATAAAAAACAATATTCTTTCTGTGTATCCTTTAAACTTTCCGAAGAAACAAAAATTGTAATTTGTTGCGGTAAACTGAGCTCTTATCTGACATTATTTGATCGATTGCCGGGCGTCTTGCTGGCGGCTTGTTCTCGTCGTCGGTGCGAGATTAGAGACCTTACGATGTGAGACGGCAATGCGACAACGACGGCTGTATTCATACAATGGGATTAATAATACTGTATTTAAGAAAAAAATGTACAATTAGTAATATCCCACGGGAGTTTGATACGTCATCCACGGTCTGTTTATCGACTTTTAGGGGCCGATTACATGGAGCACTTTCAACCCCGGGGTTGAACTCAGCCCTGCTAACCGGGTTGAAATTTTTTGCGATGACATGGACGATGTCATACCCCGGGGTTGAAATGCTATACGTTCCCGACATTGATTCCCAGAAGTAAAAAAACCGGCTCCATTTCGTTTTCTTGTAATAAATAGTCACTAGCACGCATGCTCGAATAATATCAGCCCTGCTACCTGAAGCAGGGTTGAAATTCAACCCTGGGGTTGAACTCAGCCTTGGGTTGAAAATTTTGTCATGTAATCGCGCGTTTGATTTTGATAGAGTTTTGTATTACAGACAGGGCTGAAATTTCAACCCGGTCAACTGGGCTGAGTTCAACCCCGGGGTTGAAAATGCTCCATGTAATCGGCCCCTAACGTCGGGGTTGAAAATGCTCCATGTAATCGGCCCCTAATGCAAATTTCAAGACGCGAGATATGATACTCGGCGAACTAGCTGAGACTGAGTACTACAGTAGAACTTAGTAACAATAAACCACTATTTCAAGCTAACCAGACAGTATTAAATCGATACGATCAACAATAGTCTACAAACTTGCTTTAGGATCGTTTATTTGAATGATTTTACTCTGGCCGTTGTCGTTGCGTTGCCGTCCTACATCGTAAGATCTCTAATATTTTTTTCTAGAACACTCAATAATTAATATATTCTAGAACAGTTAATAATTAATATATTCTGCTCAAAGACAAAGCAGTTTTGCAAAGACAAAGTGCATGAATATAATTTCTATATTTTTATATTTTTGTCAACAATTATATATTCTGCTGAAAATAGTTTTAATAATTTCGATCTATACAACTACAATATTATGGATTAAAATAGAAAAATTACAAAAATAAACATTTTTAAAAATGTGGTTTTGAGATTGCTTTCACTTAGTGCTTGTAATTCCGGTAGTCTATATCGGCGTAGATTATCCATCAAGCCGTATACGTTTTTAGATTCTTTCACCGTTTTCTGACATTGTTCGTTCGCTCAATAAGTAGAGATTTTGGCAAATACACGGGCAATGCATGAGATTCGAAGGCGCTGAATATCTAGTACATGTACTGTATTTGATCAAACTTACTGCTACGTTATTTACACGGCTAATTGCTACGTTATTTACACGGTTATAAAGTGTTTTATGTGAATTCACTTACTATTGCTGCTTCAGGGAATTTCAGGGTTGTTTAAAGGAAAGATAACTAAAGATAAGTGCTTTTAAATGTTTAGTGATGTATGTTTTCGCTCAAATACAAAAGTATATTAAGTAATTTTGTTTTCTGCCGTCGACGTTGTTTGTTGCCAAACACTACATACAGAGCATAGAATAAAGATCCATATAGAAAGGCCAATTACGTCGGAAGCTTTGGAGTTTAATTCTGTCCTCGCGTATGTTGCATTACGCATGTTGTCGCATTACGCATTTTCCTAGCCAGTCAATGACATTTTCTGGCCAATAAACACGCTGTACTGGCTGGCTGCTCCGCCTTCTGGCCAGTAAACTGCATATTTTTGCATAAAAAAACGAGGACACGTTGCACCGCTGAGTGGCCCTTCTGTTACTGATCTTTATTCTGTGATACAGAGTGTATAAAAAAAGAAGACCTTTAGAAATTAGCCTATTGTTATAATTTCAATGCATGGACATTACGCTAAGCCACGGATATATATATATATATATATATATATATATATATATATATATATATATATATATATATATATATATATATATATATATAATATACTCAAGGACAAAGTCGTTTTTCAATAATTAATAGGAGCGCAAAAACGATACTTGAGGCTCATTACTTTATGCGGACTTTTTATTGAAGTAGTATATAGATAATTAGAATTTCTACCATGGACATATGGGGCTTTTATATCCAAAATAGGGGTATATCGCACGACTGTTTTTCAACAATTGGACATAAAAAAAAAACGAATAAAAATACCTGAAACGACATGAAAATACTTGTAGTATATCTATAGCCAGTTCAATCAGGCAAGTACATAGGCCTATGTCAGTTTATTTTAAATATCGTTTTATTTCCAAATTATATATTGATTCAGAGACGATATACAAATATACAGTACCTCTGTTCTGCATGTCTTATCTATAATTTGTCCAACACATATATGGGCCCTTTTTGCGATAGCAACTGAAATTATCTCCATTTGTTTTATAATTTTATGTGCTCTATCGACAGCCGTGCAAATGAAAGAAAACGGCTATAAATAACATTGTCTGCATGAAGCCTAAAACAGCTTTAAATGCTAACCATCCAATGAATTTGTTTAATTTAAAGATTTCATGCAGTGACGATTATAAGGCTGTTTGTTATATATTGTCATGTTAACACGGGGTACTGTAAAATGTAAATTTTTGCTGCAAATTGCCGCAAAGTAGTCCACGTTCTGCCGACACTTTCCATACAAAACCTAACCGATAAAAGAAATACGATTAAAGCTGTCGATAAAAATAAATGGGATTTTCTGCTTGTGATGGATGTGAACGAGTGGATTAGTTATATGAATGTTGAGATGATACACTCGGAACACGAATTCATATTTTGTCTACTCGTTCACATGCATCAGAAGACGAAAATCGCACTAGAAATGGCAGAAAAAATTGCAAGTGTAATCGGTCCTTTAGATAACATGGCTATATATCAGTAATTGCATTGCAAGTTGCCGCAGCAAAAATTGCCTCGCGTATCATACATGGCATCATTAGTGAACCAGTTGTCATTTCTTTTCTTTGCATGTTTAGTACTGTATTTATAGGACAGGAAATTATAATAGCACAGCCACGATAATACTACATAAATAATGAGCATATTAGCACGTTTTAGCCCGAAAAGTGTTCAAATATTGCACTGTTCACACGGCGGCAATGTTAAATTAAAGAAATACAGCAATCTGTTTTGAAAAGAAACCGCTGGTTTTCATTAACGAAACGGAAAGAAGATAAATTACAAATAAATTTGAGTAAATGAAAGAACAAACTACTTGTTTTGTATGAATATGAAATGAAGGGAATCCAATTAAGGGGTAGCTTGTTAAGTTTAACGGAAGACCTCCAGCCATCTGCTTGCGCCCACGATGCGGTATATTCAGCTCCGTACGAAAACCCGGACTGTTTTCACGAAACCTACCCAAGGACTTCTAAAGTGGATTTGTGTTTTTCGTTCGTCTAACGTGACGTATCTAACGTTCACTCGTCTTGTCAATGAAAATGCTGTGCACGAGTTGTCGGCGACAGTCGTAGAACATTTACCTCGGTACCAGTTCCCCTACACGCTTGAAATTCTCGCGGAATCATGAAAACAACGAAGATCGTCGACGCACTACAATTGTGAAAATCGCCTGCCTGCATGCAATGCTCGCCGACGATCGGAGTTGTTACGATGTAGTTACGAGGTTGTTACGAGATTGTTACAAAGTTATTACGAAGTTGTTAGGAAGTTGTTGCAGGGAGGGTTCGTTAATCAGGAAGGATATTTAGAACACCTCTTCTGTAGCAAAGTTGTTACCAAGTTCTTATGAGGTTGTGTGTGTTGATCAGGAAGGATTATTAGCATGCACATGCCTTTTGCCACAAGCCGTTGTTTCAGGACGGATATATTTGCTAATCGGGAAAGCTGGCTGGCACGCCCCTGCTTTTAACAACTGTTGACGAGTGTAGGTTTCCTCCCTCTAGTTTCCTCCTGCGTATGGTAAAGCTAGAGCAGCTGATGGGCCGCACGGACGCGAGCGAGTGTCTTCGACAAGTTTCTTTGAGAAGTTTACTTTCTCATGTGTACGGTCGACAAGTTTTCCTTGACAAATGCACGGAATATTGTTAAACAATTTATCTCTATATGCACGACTACACGTCACGGCCGCCTTTCAGGTTTGCCAAAACCGTTGAAGTATTTCTTGTATACTTGTCAAGTTGGCGGCCGTACACACGAACAAATTTAGAACGTGATAAAACTATCCAGTTTAAATAAAACAAGTCAGTTTGGCTTAGATTTCATCCTGTAGTGACATTAGGTCAGTAAAAGATTTACTGGAGCTCTAGAGCTACACAGTATAATTTAACAGAAATTGTTCCACTTTAGAGCAACATTCCATCTCTACACTCCTGTCTTTGTTTCGTTCCCTGCAACGACCCGAATTTCATGAACGCCCTACGTAATTAAGTCATCATCTATCTGTCAAATACGTGGCTATCATACAAATACGACATCAAATGCCTTTAACGAGTATTGTTATATTAGGATCATTGTGAGTCAACGAGTATACAGCTGTGCTGTGAACTGCTGCTAAAGACTATAGTATAGTCGATTTGAATAACCGTTCGTATACTGTATACAACACATTGGGACGCTTTATAATAACGACAGGAGGACAATGGCTGAGCCCGAACCGAGATACGAACCGAGTCAAAAGTTGGGCGCACCAGAAACTGAACCTGAAAGTGAGGGGCTAGCTGAACCGCAAATTGATCTTAGTTCAGTGAACAAAGCTTGGTGGATTGCGTTTAAATTTCACTGGATATTCTTTGCAATTTGTTTTGCCCTACTGGTGCTCTACAATGGATATCAATTGTATAAGACTGCATTTCGCTGTGGAAAAATGGCCAACAGGAGTTACGTGTCCATTGTACAAACGCTTGTGATTGTTTTTGGGTTTACCAGAACATTGGCGTTATGTATATCGCCGTACGAACTCACAAGTAATACCCCGAAACGAGTTCCTTTTTTGATTCCGCGTTTGCTGTTCGGCTTTGGGTTTCCCTGTCTTTTTTCCGGATTTACTTTCGTGCACAAAATTTTTCTTGACGTTAGTAAGGTCCAAGTGATTTCGCGAAATGCTCTTGGGAACAGACTGGTAGCAGTTGTGCTTGTTATTCACTTTATTATCTTCGTATCTTCAGAGATCATTACAAGTTATGTGAAGGGGGCAGAGTTCTTGCTTCTTCTTTGCGGCTTGTATTATTTCTTCGGCTGTTTGAGCATTGCGTTAAGTTTGCTTTTTAGTGGAGGACGCGTTCTACAAAAGACTCGAAGGATACAGGCTTGCCTTACTGAATATAAACAAACAGGCAAGAAAAGTGGCGAACTTTGTGGCACTGGAAAAACCAAAGACAGAACAGGCGAAGCCTCGTCGAAAGTTATGAGAATTACAGCTTTCGCGGCTATTTTTGGCGTTCTGTGCGCACTTTTCTACATATATACACTCGTATGGATAATCCGCGGAACTATGGGTGACAAGTCATCGCCAGCGCCGTGGACCTGGTTAATTGTGAACACGTTTTTGAGACTTTTCGAGTTGTTTTTGGCCTCAACTATGAGTTACGCTGTTGGATGCAGCTATCAACGCAGCACTCATACGCGAATTCTGGTATCTCGCTGTGACGATACTGTGAATACGCCACCCTGAATTGATTGATATATTATATCGATTAATATTAATTTGATTCATATACATTCGTGCTGAAAAATCGCTTTTTTGGATGAGACATGAATTTAATTTGTCGCATACGAGCGGCCCGTCAAGCTGGCTGTCTAACTTGCATCAGGGAACGTTATCGAGTTGACTCGACATATATTTATTTGAATTCAATTTCTCTTTAGTTATTGCTGACGTCAGCATGATTTCCAAAGGCTGTTCAAGCTATGTTATCCACACAATTTGGTGTTAAAATACTTCGTTACAATATCTAACCCAACATTATAAAGAATTTAAACGGTTTGGTGGAAATTAAGCCTTATTTGAGCGCTTGCTTAGTAACCGCCATGTTGATGTCAAGAATGTCAGAATTGGACTTTCAATTTTTAAACGATTTGTTTTAGCATACAAACCGTGCTAACAAAATTAGATCGATTTAATAATTATTATTGTAGCCATAGATGGACGTGTATTTGACGGTTTGTTTGAGTACTATATAGACTTCCTTTTGTAAATAAAACGACATTTAATTTAAAATAATATATATCAGGTTATTAATTGAAAATAGGGCCTACAGGTAGAGTCTGTCATTATATGTTTTTGGGTGCTCAATTATAAAAAAAGGAAACAATATATAATTACAATTTATTGAACTGAAAAACTTTATTGAAATATTGAAACTGCATGCGTAAAATTCAGCCGTGTTATAAAGGTTACATTAATATTATGCAATAAAATCCTGAATTTGCCAATTTTAAAGATACCCAAAGAATTGGAAATCTTTCTGATTCTGCAAAATTTTAAAACGCAACAGTCGTATATGTATAAAACATATATTAATCCAGCTGCCGAATATTTTCCGCAAATATTCCGCATTGAATAACACTCTTAAGGTTTCCATATATTCTTAAAATTAATATTTATTTTCAGGAAGGCTTTCTCACAAAGTGATTTTCAGAAAGGTCCTGAACTATAAATAAAAAAAATTACAAGGAAGACATGCGCATATACTGCATAACTGTGAAAAATATTTACAAATTATACGAGGGAGAATTCAAGGATTGCTAAAGAAGTTTCTCCCAAATGTAGATACACTACTAGAGAGTTTTATATTTCTGTCCAAGTTGTTCCAGTCTGACGCCGACCAGCCGCCGACTCATAATCGTCAGTAATCATTGAACTGAGGCACAAATGATTTTATTCATGAGCAATCACCGAAAATGGAACTCGAACTCAAAGTAACAGAAGTTAAAGACTTGCTATACAGGGTGTCTAGAAAAAAACGCTATGGAAATTCAACAGGCTGTCGTGCATCATAAACGTGGCTAAACAATTTCATTTTTACATAGGACGAAAGAACAGTTATTTAGCTTTTCAATTATACTCTTTCTAAATCGTAACGATGACTGAAATGGCCACATACTCGCCAAATAAAAATTGCCGGTCGAAATCACATTCTTCCACTGTTGGGAATTGCATGGAAAACGAAACATAAACAATTCCCAAGACGGCAAGAGGGAATTAAAATTGAATGTTAAATTATCTAAAATAAGCTCAACTCGTCAATCTTCGTCTTAGTGAGACCATAAGAACGTGCATTAATTGTATTGTTCAATTAACCCCTGAACAGAGAACATTCGTAATCAAAACGTTTTACGAAACAAATAGCTTGCAGCAGGCTCGCGTTGCTTTTGGATTCTTTGCATAATTAATGAATTTTCAATTCCCAAACGGTGAAAGAATGTGATTTCGACCGAAAACTTTTATTTGACGAGTATGTGGCCATTTCTCATCGTTACGATTTAAGAAAGGTATCATAGAAAAGCTAAATAACAGCTCTTTCGTCCTATGTAAAAATTGAATTGTTTAGTTAAGTTTGTGATGCACACCAGCTGTTGAATTTCCATAGCGTTTTTTTTAGACACCCTGTATACTAATTGTTCCAACAAAGAGTAACAAAGAGTAAGTTCGTAACAAGTTTTAAGTTCGTAACGTGTTATGTTAGCAACTTGTTATGATCGACGAAAAACACCTTATAATTAGTCCACAACAGACACTGCCAAAACCCGCCAAGTTGTTTTTCGTGCTTTTCCTTGCAACAACATTTTCCCAATTTTCACAAAAGCTGAATTTTTATCTAACTTTTGGACATCAAACCGCGTATATAACATCTATGGATAGATTTATTAAACTTAAAAGACTCGCAGCCTAGTCTTAGCCTAAGGCTTCCACGTCGGCTGAATAGTTGTACAAGTAGTTAAAAGTCGATGGACTAACCGTATTAAACATTAGTTCGATTCAATTACATGTTTACATGCATTACAATTAATAAAATCATCCTTAACTATTTGTCTTAAATTAGGAATTTGAAACATCCTTCTTCCTCGTAGGCATATTTCTGAAGAGTTTCCTGAAGGCAATAAGTCCTGTAGTTTATTCTCAGGATCGTTGACTATATTTTTAAATCGTTTGTTAGTAATTTCTGTCTTCTTGCAGCCAAGGTAGTGAGTCTTAGACCCAATAGACCTTTCCCCTTTTGAGTGAAATTTTGATCTAGACAAGTCTGGACAAAAATTTCATCACAGCTTGAAAGAGCATCACAAAATTAGTAATATTCCGAAGTTTCGTTGCGAAATGTTGTAAAATGCGGATAATATAGCCTTGCGAAGTTGATAATCAGATGATCAAACTGATTATCAATTTCCCATTTGTAATACAAAAGGACTGAAAATTGCAAATTTCGCAGGGCTATATTATCCTCATTTTACAACATTTCGCAACGAAACTTCAGAATATTACTAATTTTGTGATGCTCTTTCAAGCTGTAATGAAATTTTTGTATAGACTTGTCTACTGTCTAGATCAAAATTTTAGTTATAAGGGGAAAGGTCTATTGATCCAGGGCTTCATATACCGATGCATGATCTGGTAATATTATTCTACAAGCACATTTTTGAAGTTTTTCAAGGTCGTCGGATAGATATTTCGGGAGAGAATCGTGGAAAACTTCGCACGCGTATTCAACGAATATGAAATGAAACTTTGGCCCGTTTCAGGGGCCTCTCTTTATCCTATATTTTAAATTAACATCTTTCTTACTTTTCTTTCTCTCTTTCTTCATTCCAATTCTTCTCTTTACTCCTTTAATACGCCTTCTCGTCCTCTTGCATGTGACCGAAATTAACTGGAGTATTTGAACCAGAACGAAGCTACGAAGGCTTATTAAATAAAGGCACACATAAAAGAGTATTAAACCATGCATCTGTTTATTATGAAAGTGGTCTATATATTTATTGTAAATAATGTATGTTTTATGGAATGGTATACTACTTATACTGATGTAATTTATAGTAAATGTAATTGTAGTAATTTATATACATTCTTGTATGTATAAACTACTCTGACAGTAACCAGAAATGTTTTGCAAACGGTATTTTTGTCTAGCTCTCGCACAATAAAATGTGGTGTCCCACAAGGTTCGGTACTGGGACCTTTTTCTTTCTTATTTTCATTATGCATCAACTATCTTCCTGGTTGTCTTCATGATACGATTCCAAGTACATGTACGCAGATGATACTAGTATTAGCTCAGGAAATAAAAACTTTGACGAATTGGAAAGTAGGATTAACACTGATTAAAATAAACTAACCTCCGAGCCTGCTTTGTAAATAGGAAATACGATGCTTGTGATGTTACTCTGAGTGCATATCCACACCAGGCAAGCTTGAAAAATATGCCTGGCCACGGTGGGAATCGAACCTACGTCATTTACAATACTAGCCCAATGCTCTGCCAACTGAGCTACGCGGTCAGGTCGGTTCGAGTATGCGATATTTCGGAACTGAGTCTAGTTCCTTCGATATCAATGTAATCTAATAATCATGATATTTGCTGATCTTATTCACCTGAGTACACTGCACCAACACAGCAAATATCAGGAAATACGAGATTAAGAAGCGATATCTAACCCAACAATATGTTTGAGCACTATAGCTTGCTTAGTGACAGCCACGTTGATGTAAAGAATGTCAGAATTGGACATTCAATTGTTAAACGATTTGTTTTAGCATAGTACAAACCGTACTGACAAAATGAGATCGATTTATTAATAATTATTACTGTAGTCATAGATGCACGTGCATTTTGACGGTTTGTCTGAGTACCTTTTGTAAATAAAACGACATTTAATTTAAAATAATATATATCGGGTTCATTGAACATACATGTACTTGTCTGTCATTATATGTTTTTGGATACGAGATTAAGAAGCGATATCTAACCTAAAATTTTGATCTAGACAAGCCTAGACAAAAATGTCATCACAGCTTGAAAGAGCATCACAAAATTAGTAATATTCCGAAGTTTCGTTGCGAAATGTTGTAAAATGCGGATAATATAGCCCTGCGAAATTTGCAATTTTCAGTCATTTTGTAGTACAAACGGGAAGCCCCAACACCCGATTGGGCTGTCAATTTCCCATCCGTAATGCAAAATGACTGAAAAACGGCAAATTTCGCAAGGTTATATATTATCCGCATTTTACAACATTTCGCAACGAAACTTTGGAATATTACTAATTTTGTGATGCTCTTTTAAGCTGTTATGACATTTTTGTCTAGATCAAAATTTTAGTTATAAGGGGAAAGGTCTACTGTTTTAACAATTTGTTTTAGCATACAAACCATGAATAAGCTAGGTTACACTAATTTATATATGATCCCGAAACCTGAGGCGGCATGAACAGGTATATATATAGAAATATATATTTCAATTGTAAAAAAAAATAATATGAAATTACATATTATTGAACTGAAAAACTTTCATTGAAATACGAAATATGAGAGTGAAATTCAGTAGCCTATATTAAGGTTACATTAATATATATACGATAAAATCCCGAATTTGTCAATTATAGAAATTCCCAAAGAATTCTGATTCTGCAACCGAAGAGTATATCTTTATAACACTAATTAAATAAACTAAAACCGCGCCGAGCCTGCTTTGACATTTGTACATAGCTATATAGGAAATACGAGAATGAAAAGAGTTAAACGCAAGGAAACTCTTGAGTCTTGGAGTTATCCTTGATAAAAACCTGAGATGACATGAACAGGTATATAGAAATATATAGCCTATAGAGTATTATTATTTATTATTAACAACTTTATTGGCATGACCTGTACAGGCATTGCTAAAGAGTAAAGTATTAAGTAGAAGTGCTATTTTAAAGAGCACTGTCTATCTTATTGATAACAACAACAAATGTTATGACTACTGTGTAGTTCATTAAAGTTTCTTAAAAGTATATAATATATAGTATAAACAAAAGAATATATATATTATAGTAATTAAGGAGTATCCCCAGTATAGACTAGCTAAAAAAGTCAAGAAAGTAGAAAGGACTTAAAGCTCTTAGTCTTAGTATTTAGAAAAATCCGTGATTTTACGCCAATTAAATCATTATTGAAAGTATACTATGCCTTTATTCAACCACATTTTGACTACTGTTCGTCTGTGTGGGACATTAATGTGGTAAAGGTCTTATACAATACGCGTCTTAGTTTTATGGTACAACTTTTAGTCTATTTTTGACATGCACGCGGCTCTCAGTAAGAGCATTTTGGAATAATTATATAATGATGAGAATCCATGTTGAAATAAAGTTCATGATAATAATAATTGCAGGACCCCACTGAAAAACACTACGGTGAAGTGGGTATCCTGATTAGCATCCGGTTTTTTGGGGGAGGACTTGCGGGCGGGGTAAATTAAGTTAAAAATACAAGTAATCATGGGCTATTATACATATAAATAATATATATAGTACATTTAAACTTGAACCTCAGTATGACTCCAAAGACCTGCCGTTGTCAAAACAGAAACTCGTAACAAACTAAAAACCTACTGAGGTCCCACCGACTGAATTGACTTTTTATATCAAAACCTACGCCTCATTGGACTTGGACACTCGTGGAATTGGCAATTCCAGCTATAGACTAAATCGATCTAGGCAAGAAAAACAAAATCCATCACCACAGCTAGAAAGAGCATGTTAAAATTAGTAACATTGCAAAGTTTGGCCGCGAAATGTTGTAAAATGCGGAAAAGATGACAAAGATAGCCCTGCGAAATTTGCAAATTTTGTATTTGTATTACGCGCGGGAAAATGCACCACATTTGGGCCAGGCGGTGTGCGCACTGCGACCGCAATGCATTATTTTGGATATTTTCTTAAAGATGGCGGATTTCTAGCACGATTAAAGGTATGTTGGCGCTCTATTTTCTGCCACGTTTTAAAGTTTAAACTTTTTGTTTTTTATTAAAAAGGAAGTTACATGTAATATTGTTATGCCGTGTTACTTTTCAAATCGATAATTTTTGGAATTCGATAAAAAATATCATT
>CACRXK020007198.1:0-12206 GCA_902702795.2 Paramuricea clavata
GTTATCGTGGTGTTTCAGTTGCAGCAACAAGGTACTACGCTTACTGTCACGATCAGATTCCACCTTCATGGAGAACAGATCCTATTAATAATATGGCAGACCTGAACCTTGAATCAATAACTATAAAAACAGACTACCCACGTTTTCCAACTATTCAAAATATACCTATAGGACTTGTTCTATGGGCTACCGTTTGGGAAAAGCAATCTAATGGAAAATTTGCTAAGGTTAAGAAGGAGGTTGTTCTTGCCACGGTTGACTTAACAAGACTGCAGTACACTTGGTTCAACGGAACTTATACGACTACCGGTGGAAGTACAGCTTGCTACGTTTTCAAGGGTAATAGTATGTTCTATTTAGGAGCCCAGGCTGAGTTGGTAGATAACACGCTAGCCTGGTGTGTGATAGTTAAACCTGAACACTCAATGCCCACTGGTACTAGCATGGATATGTCCTTTTGCTGGTCACTCCGATATTCAGGGTCTGGTAGTTAACATGTGGTTTATCATAAGATAAGATGTCAAGGTGGAGGTCATGCTTCTCCTGCTTGGGTAAGATTTGTGGTTGTCGTAAGAGTTCTAGTAGAACTGGGAAATCTGGTGATATAAATTTCTCTGTATCAAATAATATCAACATTGGAGTAAGTACACAGAATAAAAAGGATGATTTAGAATTTATACCAAAATCTGAAAGTTACGTCACCTAAAAATGCTTGAGGAAAAATCAGTTGTTAAATAGAGAATTTAATAGGAATAAAATAAATGATCTAAAAAAGTGGTCTAGAAAAATGATGGTAAAAAAAGACCAGATAAAATGGTCTAGAAAAATGAGGTAAAAAAAGACCAAGAAAAAATGGTCTAGAAAAATATGAGCCCGCGTTTTTGAGGGAAAAATATGGAAACCGCTGACCGGAAGTTGGGTGAGATCGCGGGCCGAAAAAGTGGTCTAGAACCCTCATTCCCTATACTACTGACCTTAGTAACCTGAGTCAACAACTCAATGACCCGAATACTAATGACATTGACCTAGGGAATATTAATGAGTCGCCTTCAAAGCAAATACTAGTACCGAGTAAACAGAAAAAAGATACTGGTACATTAGTGAATAGAACCTTGAAGCCCCTAAAATCACAACTTGAAAAAGAAGATAATAATACTGGAAAAAGCACTATACCCTGCCCATTTCTTAAGCGTCGAGGGTGGTGCGCAAAGGGAAGGCGTTGCGATTTTAAACATCCACGTGGTGAACAAAAACATTTGGTGCCCTGTCCCTTTTTGCAAAATCGAGGCTATTGCTTAAAGGGTAGCGGGTGTGATTTTTCCCACAGTACCAATCATAACAGAACGGCATCACGGCCTGTTAATAACCATCCCAACCCACCTTTTTTCTCTTACCATCCTTACCATCGTCCTCCTATGGTCCCACATTTAAGAACACACGGAATGAGTGTCAACCGAAGTCCTCAAAGTTACTCCCAGTTTGCTCGGTTTTTTCAACATTGCCCGAAAACCTTAATGGAAATCCCTGTCCAACCTCCGTTTCCCTTCGCCTTCCGCGAAAGTTATTAACTTTCTTTCTAGCGAACTCTCGATCACTTTTACCTAAGATTGATGAACTGAAAACTATTTTGCATATAAATGAGGTTGGGTTGGCCTTTATAACTGAGACATGGCTAAATGAAAATATTGATGACGGTGCCGTTGAAATTAGTGGCTTTTCCTTAGTTCGGCGTGATAGAATTTCTAGAATCGGGGGTGGCGTTTGTGCTTATATTAAAGACCAGATTCCTTTTAAAATCTTAACAGATTTGCATGAAGACAATTTTGAATCACTTTGGCTTTACCTGAGACCAAATAAACTTTTCCGTGGCTTTTCCTGCCTGATTATCTGTGTGGTCTATCACCCTCCCTCCAATGATAACTGTGCCTTAATCGATCACCTAACATCTAAACTTGACGCTGCTCTTATATTGTACCCCAACGCTGGTATTTTTCTCATTGGAGACTTTAATAAATGCCCAATTTCCTCCCTACTACGTCATTTTACTTTGAAACAGATAGTTAAAGAACCCACAAGAGGAAATTCCACATTGGACTTAATTTTGACAAATATGACTTCCTGTTGTAACTCTCCGGTGTTATTACCCCCTGTCGGCCAAAGTGACCATAATTCCGTACTGTGGTCCTTTAATAAAAATACAGCTAAATATGGTACATCAAAAGTGAAAACTAGACAAGGTAACAATCATGACAGGAGAGCATTCGGTAAGTGGCTAGCTGATATAAACTGGAACAACTTGTACCGCGCTGAATCATGTGAACAAAAGTTAGATTTTTTTCAAACAGTTATAAATACTGGTTTGGACTGTTTTTTCCCTAGTAAAATTGTAAAGTTGCACGATCATGATAAACCATGGGTTACAGTCGGATTTAAGAAAATTATAGAAAATAGACAAAGAGCGTTTCGTCAGGGCAAAAGTCCGCTATATCGTAGATTGAGAAATCTTGCCAATAGAGAAAGTAAGAGACTCAAGTCAACCTTCCTTAAGAAAAAGATGGATGAGTTAAAACTAAACCCCAATGCTAAAAAATGGTGGCAATGTATAAAACAGCTTGCGGGTTTCGCCAAGAACAAAACATTCTCTAATTTCGTTGTAAACAACCAGGTTTTTGCTGGTAAAGAGTTAGCAGATAAAATCAATGATGTTTTTGTCTCATCTACCCAAGATATTCCTCCCTTGAATAAGTCTCCAGTTGATGACCTAATTGAAAATGGCAGTACAAGTATCCTTCCACAGTTTATTATCGAAGAAAAAGATGTATACTGTAAATTGTCCGCCATCCCCGTTTCCAAATCACCTGGTCCTGACGGAATACCTAATTGGGTGCTTAAATCTTATGCATACGTTCTTTCTTCCCCTGTGGCATCGATTTTCAACGCTTCGATTCAAGAAGCAGTTGTACCCTCAATGTGGAAAAAGCGAACGTTATCCCTGTTCCAAAAAAATCAGTCCCTAAAGACATTTCTAAAGATTTGCGCCCTATCTCACTTACCCCCACTTTATCCAAAATTTGCGAACGGTTTGTTACAGACTGGTTACTTAAGTCAATTGGTGCAAAGATTGATACGCGGCAGTTTGGCTCCGTTAAAAATTCCTCGGCTACCCATGCCCTACTGAGCCTGATCCATCACCTCCTGAGTGCTACAGATGCTTCAAGCAATGCGGTGAGAGTATTCTTGCTTGATTTTGAAAAAGCTTTTGATCGAATAGATCACAACATACTGGTGAATAAGCTACAACAAATGAGTGTTTCCCAAACCATTATAAATTGGATTAGAAGTTTTCTCTCTGATCGTAAACAACGAGTCAAGTTGGCTAACTGTCATTCGGACTGGCAAACGTTAAACGGTGGAGTGCCGCAAGGGTCGGTGTTAGGGCCGGCTTTGTTCCTTGTTATGATAAATGATCTTCTTATTGATTGGAGCGATAGATGGAAGTATGTTGATGACAGTACGTTTGCTGAACGAGTTACATCAACTGAGAGTAGTGAACTACAAGATCTAGTGAATGTTATCTATAATTGGTGTGAAGTTAATAATATGAAGCTCAACATCGGCAAATGTAAGGAAATGGTAATTGACTTTGCAAGAGAAAAACATGAGTTTTTACCGTTAACTATAAATAACGTTGGTATTGAGCGGGTAAAATCTGCCCGAATTCTTGGTCTCTCAATCCAAGATGATTTGAAATGGAACGAGCATGTGAACCATATTGTTAAAAAAGCGGGAAAACGCCTTTATATGCTAAGGTTGTTAAAACGATCAAATGCCGACAATAGCATTCTAATTTTGGTATACTGCACCATTATCAGACCAGTACTCGAATATGCCTGCCAAGTTTGGCACTTCAATATTACAGAATACCTAAGTGAAGATATCGAAAAACTCCAGAAGCGGGCTCTGCGTATTGTCTTGCCATTCGCTACTTATAGAGAAGCTTGCAGTATTACTGGTATACCCTTACTGAAAGATCGGCGGCGATTATTATGCGAACGTTTTTTTGTTAAAAATGCACATGGAGACAAATTGGGTGACCTCTTACCGCCTAAACTTGAACATAACTATAATACACGTTATGGAAGCGATTATAATAACTATAGTTGTAAAACGGACAGATTTATGAAATCGTTTTTTCCACAGATGGTTTCACATATGAATAGACCATAATTTTAATATTTTTAAATTTGAACTCTATAACTTTTTCAACTGAAGTTATGAATAATTTTATGCATCTAGATATTCTATTGTAGTATAATGAGACTTTTTACTGATGTAATTTAACCTAATAGGTTACAAATCGGTATTTTATTAAATTATTATTATAAACTGAGCTTTTCGCGAAAGATTGCTATCCCGAGCATGCGCGCAGACCGAAGGTACTGATCTTGCTTTGCTATTTACACATGGTTGGTCATCTCACTGATCTCAAAAATACATTGTATTACCAGGAGTTAAACGAGCTAGATTCTAAAAACATGAAACAGCGAAAGGTATGGCTAGTCTATATTTTTGTTCAGACAATTGCGTAATTTGATACAATATGATCGTGTTTGACTTTCAAAGGCCCATAAATCTCTACAATATTGATAATGACTATAAGTGAGGAATTAGTTGAACCTTTTATTTCTGAATCGAATGGTGGTATTTCTGTCTTCATAGCATGCACTGAACCGAAGATATGAACATGCAAAGCCGTAAACCTCTCGAGGATGAATGAACTGGGATGGGTCGTCAAAGAAACTCCTGTATCGGCGGCCAATTTGATGTGAGCTTGTGAATCATTAGAGGAGAAAAGGCCGATTAACTCCATGAACGTAGGTCGCATTTGTGACGTTCAAAACAACAGGCACTTGCATTTTAATAAAAAGGGGGAGGTTAATCTCTCTGTATGTCTTTTAAAATCAAAAGGAAATTCACTATTTCAGTCACTCAAAAGTCAAAATAAAAAATATAGCCATTTCTTCTCTCCCAAATGAATTACAAAAGCATACAGGTCATCTTAGCTAACTGTTATTAATAGTTTACCGTTTTAATTAGAAACGTATCTCAAAGCACTCCAAAACGATTTTTCCTAACTGCTATATCCACACTGCCAATAAATATTAAATACAATTTGCCAATTAGAATCTTAAACTATTAATTTCTCAGCTGCTATTCTATAGGATTTTTCAAAACTTTCATATGTCGTACAAATTTATCTCCTCTTTCCAATGGTTATAACCTTAGGTGGTTCAGGCCTGCAAACAATCAAAATTCTGCTGCAAGCCTGCAATCTGTACGGTATTAGCCATAAGCAAATACTTAACTACAGGGTGTATCAAAAAAAGCGCAATCCACGACTGAAATGTAAATTGCTAAACAAATAATAGACGAAAACGTTAAAGTTTACATTCATTTTAAAGCGTAGCCATTCAGATTTCTAACAGTGTGTTGTTTCTTAAATTTGACTCATTGGTTCGCGGGTAATAATACTTTATGTTATTGCGATTGGAGATGAAAAAAATTGAGATGGAATAACAAATCGTTCTTCATGAAAATAACTGATTTTTTCATTAAAACAAAAAAATGTTGCATTTTATTAAATGGATTGTAACAATAAGTATAATTACGGCTTTTCTTCCATTATTTTTAACTCAGTTTGAAACATCAAATGCGATATAATTTTGGCTTGGACCATCTAAGCTGACTGACATCAACTTTCTATAATTTCTGTTTACATTACATCGCAATTCGATGACACTCTGGCTCAGACACCAGAATGTTTTGACGATTTTTAGCATTCGTTTAGGATTTTCAAACAACCTGGTCTCTTTTAAAATACTTTTAATTTGTTCTTACGTGGTTTTCAGATGTAGTGACGACAACATTAAAGTTTAAAGAAGAAAATTCTATCATTTAAACCGACTAAACAATAACATAGTAAACTTGCATAATTAAACAGCAACTAAAAATGATAGGTTTTACTAAATCTTTTCCTGTGCAATTATTACTAGCATTGGAGACAAGGATAATAGTTTATTTGAAAGAGAAAAGAATAGGCTTTGAAGTAAGCCTAAAAGCGTTTAACTAGAAATAGTATTTCGAAAGTTATTAAGCATAAAAAATGAATTGCGTTTATTTTGATACACCCTGTATATCTATACAGGGTGTATCAAAAAAAACTGAACAGATTTAAAATTGCTCTCAATTTCGCAAAACAGCTATTTGTATCCGGTTTTTTTATATATAGCCTCTTTGGGTACTTATAATGTAGAATTATGAAAAAAATTTCTCGAACTCAAATTTTGTGAACCAGGGGGGTGTGTCTTTTCCAACAAACTAAAAATGGCTCGCGCACAATATTTAAAAGCTGCAATCATATTTTGAGTTAACAGATAGAAAATTTGTCGGGTTTTTAATTTCTGTACAAAATTTCAGACAATTTGGTTTAGTTTAAGCCCCTTAACTATTCACACAAACTTACATTTTTCCTAAAAATCAGCTATTTGCATGCTTAATTAATGCATTTGCCTAATTTGCATATGTCAGCAATATGCAAATTAGGTAAAGGCATTAATTAAGCTTGCGAAAGGCTGACTTTTTAGAACAAAATGAATAGTTAAAGGGCTTAAACTAAACCAAATTGTCTGAAATTTTGTACAGTAATTAAAAACCCGACAAATTTTCCATCTATTAACTCAAAATATGATTACAGCTTTTAAATTTTGTGCGCGAGCCATTTTTAGTTTGTTGGAAAAGACACACCCCCCTGGTTCACAAAATTTGAGTTCGAGAAATTTTTTTCATTATTTTACATTATAAGTACCCAAAGAAGCTATATATATAAAAAACCGGATACAAATAGGTGTTTTGCGAAATTGAGAGCAATTTCAAATCTGTTCAGTTTTTTTTTATACACCCTGTATAGGCTAAGTTAAGATCGCGCACGCTGTCGAGAATTGCATCACCATGTTCAGTAGTTAATTAAAATACAAATATCTTTGCTGCTATTTCATAGGATTTTTTAAAACTTGCATATATTGTACAAATTTATCATTTTGACTTGTGAATGATGGAAATGTGTGAATTTACACCATCACGAATGTCATGTTGACGAATGTCATGTTGAATCTCTTGCGTACTTCACAGTGGTGCTTACAATGTGCTTACAATACTGTATATATTTCACTAGAAATTTAATTTATAGTCATTTGACATTTAGCCATATATTATCCACCGCATTGGTGCATCCAGGATGTATAGAACTCTTTATATAAATCTTTCCTTAGAAATGATGTGTCCGGATTTGCAGTATTTTCTTGAAAGGAATTCTAGTTGTTTAATGTTAATATTACGCCTCAGTGTATTACTGATATTTCATGCAATCATATGGCGCCATGCCAGTGTTTAATATACGTGCTATATTTGCTGTCATACAAACTTACAAATCTAGCTTACCATTGATCAGTCTTGTTCTCAAACTTTATAAGCATCGTTACTTACTTCTCGGACCCCATTCGTCACTACAAAGACATGTTTTTCAATTCTTGAATTCTGTATACCAGGCAGACCTCTCAACTCTCACGCATTCGGCGTGAGCAGGGGCGTGAATCTCACGCAATTCGCTTCACTCTCACTCCCACTCTCACGCCACGTTTAGTAAATCTCACGCATATAGTAGTTTCATAGTATTTTTTTCAATAATATATTATTGTATTCTTAAATGCACATTATTAATCATTATACGGATCGCGAGTCGAATATATTATTGTTCCTGCATATACGGCCCGACATTTTGCCCGCAATTTGGATACAAAATAGTATAAAGCAAATTAACACAGACAGTGCCTTTTTTAACTATATATCTGCCCCCCCCCAGGGAAAGAATTGCCCCCCCCCCAGTAAAGCCATTTCTACGGTGGCCCATTAGGGACATGCATCTTCCATAGAAAATGATGCTTGTTCCGTAGAATATAGCTTGTTTTCCGTACAAATGCAGTCATTTTCCGTAGAAATGTAATATTTTTATGTAGAAATTAAGTGTATTCCGTAGAAATTTGATGCTGTTCCGTAGAACGTGTTATCTATTTCCGTGGAAATGTGATACTTTTCCGTAGAAATAAAGTGTCATTCCGTAGAAAATCATCGCTTCGCCATAGAAAAAAACACAGCCCTTCCGTAGAAACTTAACACTAATGCGCGCGCATGTGGTTGTGTTGGCGTCCCCAGTCTCTCCAACGAGATTGCGCCACTGATCTGGAAATATTTTATTTCGCGGCTTATTCCAGCGAATTCCAGCACGTTTCTTTTGATTCAAATTTGTTTTAATTAAAATATTTTGCCAAACCTGTGGAACTAAACTCTTGGAGAAAGCCAAATACTACCACAATTGTGGCGCGTGTTCGTCATCACAATTCACAACCCGGTATATATAATCAATAATATGTAAATTTATGTAAATATTTAAAATACTGTAGTTTTAGGCCCTGTTTACACTATACCGGATTCGCTGGTCACGACATCTTCTTTTGCCGTTACGGAGCAATGGTTAGTAGCAAATGCTTATTAGTTTGACAGAATTGGCATGTTTATTTGGGTCTCTGAGATTAAAAATCTTCACAGCCTTTCGATACCTACAAAATTTGACCCACTCCGATAGCAATCCGGTATAGTGTAAACGCGGCCTTAATAATTGCTGCGGAGCGAGCGATCCTGAAGCGAGCGAGCGTAGCAGCAGCCTAATATATGCAGTGAGGGGGTTTGAACTAAATTTTATTTAGCGCATGGAATTGTGGTCGTGCTCGCTTTCTATGCGCAGAACACAAATTTTAAACTCGCTCGAGTCTTCGAATTTTTATCGAATTTTTAAAGCTTTTTTAAGTCTAATGTTACGCTTATATTTGTTTTGGACTTTGGCCACAGTTCTCATGGCGAGAAATATTGGTCACGCACGCGCAGTAAATACACAAACTTGGAAAACATTTGAAACAAAATGGGCACGCAAAACTATAGGAGTTTGAATGGGGTAAAGAACAAGTATGGCCTTACCTCAAAACTCTTTTGAAAATGTTTCTCATTTCCAACTGATTTTGTTTTAAGACGTAAAACCCGATATTTTGATATAATAGATAGTATTCAGACGTTCATATCTCTTGCGGTTTTTCACAAAATAGCCAACAGCGTGTGAACATAGGGAAATGTAGTTATTGACGTCGAATTCTCGATTTTGGCTATCGTTCATCTAAGGTTTACGCGAGATCAGCCAACAATATGCAAACGTTTCCAACGGTTTTCAAAACTTCAAGCGATGATCTTGAACACTCATCAGTGCAAAAACATGAAGAATATATACTTCTTGCGGTTTTGCCCTTCAAAATCAGCATGTTTTGTGCTTATATTTTATCAAAATCAGCCGTTTTCCATCAAAAACACTTCGAGAACGAACTGAAGTTGTTTTTAATCGTCCATCTTTGCTAAGCGACCAAGCCTTGGCTTGTTGCCATGGTTTCAAACATTTTCGAATATTTTTTCGCAATTTTGGTCATTTTCAGTGCCAATATCAGCTTTTTTTCTTTTTTTTTATGTTGTTGTATTCGAACTTACGCATTGCTCGCTTCTCTCGACAATTAAACGATCTATGGCAAAATAATTTTCTCCGTATTCATTCTTTCTCCTTTTCTTTTGGTTAGAAACAGCGTAATAATCAGCCGTCGTAAGATTGTCCAACTCTTTACAAAACGCGATAGTGGTCATTTTGCTGCACGCGCGCAAGAATTTTACCATCTGGGATCTGGGTACAAGAATTTCGACCATGTCCAATATTTCTCGCCATGGTGTGTTATATGTGTATGGAGGTATCTAGTGAACTTTTCAGGACACTATAATATCCATTACATAACGTTTACTATATTGGTGCGTGAAACATGGAAGGATTACATAAAAGTTGTTCTTAAGCTACATTACTCAGAAAATACTTCTGAGCCCCCGAGCGGTGATCGATTAACCTGATCTCTAGAAACTAAAAGGTAATTATAAATACGTGCAACGACTCAATAAATTCCATTAGGAATATTTATTACTATTAGGTTCGTAACACAAGATGTGACATTTATGCATCAGATGAATTATAGCCTTGAACATTATTCCACCCTTCCTAAAAATTTTAAGGGTGCATGGTAAACCGCTTTTCCCCAAAACTGAAGGAAAATTTACCAAGCGGAAATTACTGAGTTTTATTTTCATACACTCTTGCGCGATAAGCCGACTTTCGTGCGAATGATCGGAGACATTTTTATATTGTGCATCAGCCAGGCAAAATCGTTATTTTCTGGCGATAAATAAAGGTAAGTTATCATGATCACGAGAATAAATGAAATCTATTGGAATATTATTGCAGTTCAAAATATTGCCCAGAATCAAATTATAGTTGACTTTAATTTAACAATATTCTTTAATTCTTTAGATGTCTGTCCCTTGATAAAGAATATATTAAAGGAAACGTATGATTTTCAAACACAATGTGCTCAGAAATGTTTCCAAGACGTTTTCTGTACTGGGTTCAACTTTAGAACGCTGAAAGGACAACTGAAAAAAACAAACTGTCAGTTAACACACAAACTTGATCACGAGTTTCATGTCTGCAGTAAAGATGACAAAGGCTGGATTTTCTACCACACCGTTAAACCATGGAAGGTAAAACAATATGTTATATCGAAAATGTCATGTACACAGTGGCGTAGCAAACTCGGTAGTTGGGGGGCGGGCAATATTCATATTCTACTTTATTAATTTCTTTTGAAATCAATTGTTTTTAAGCTCTGTGAACATGAATATATGAATATTGCCCCCCCCCCAATTATCGAGTTTGCTACGCCACTGCATGCATGTATATATATAAAATAATTTGTGTGATAGAGTGGCCAATTGATAATCAGATTATATAATAAGGAAAAGCACCAAAACTCAGCACGGTTTGTTTGCAATATTTACTACTCGTGCCAAGGTCTTGGCTGCTGCACGAGTATAAGAATGGGGAGATTTTTTAAAGTTTTTTTTCCTTTCATGGCTCTCACAAACGCGACATTCCGCTGTCACTTACAATCCTGCAAGGCTTGTTACTATATAGTTGTATCCTGTTATACTATAATAGTTTGTACCACGTAAATAACTGTAACAGGCACTCTTCAGATCAAATAGGCTAAATAATTATTTGACTAATAGCTAGCTTGTAAAGAACTTTTAAAATATGTAAAGATGGTACCATAACTAGCATCAAGATATAAAGTTTTTAGTAGAAATTTATTAGCGCGTCTACCGCGTGTCCCAAAAAAAAGTACTCCGGTTTGATTTATAATAACTTCTAAACAAGTAAAGCTATCAAACAGAAATAACTTGCATTAAATAGAGAAAGGACTAACTTAGATTTTGATATGTTACAGTTGTATTTTACTTACAAATTCACGGAGATATTAATGTTCAAAATCGGGAGCATATTTTGGGATGTGTCTAAAATTAGCGAAAATCGGCATATCAAATATTAACTCCAGCGTTTGTTTGCTTAATCACATATCAGGCTAACTTTTATTTCAGCGAATTGTCGTTAGGGTTTGTAAGGGATATGGCGTAGATTTAGACATCTTACATGTAAGTCTTAGCTCATTGTTTCCTGAAATATGAACGTTCGAAATTATGCAAGTAGTTAATAGGTCTTTAAAAACTTAAAGGTACATGGAAGACCATGCAAGGCAGGCGCTTAAATTTTTCTTAAATAGCCTAATTTTTTTATGTTTTTCATGGATTCAAAACAAAGTTGATTATTTCTCGGTTATATAGAGCAGGATGAATATTATTCTTTAATAAAGGAAATAATTATCACTTATTTACTGAGACTGAGGGAAACAGTGTGTTTTGTGGACCCGAGACCGAGGGTCCACAAAACACACTGCTTTCCCGAGATCTCAGTAAATAAGTGTTTTATTAGGCCTACTCTGGGGCGGTAACTCGCCTTAAATCGCCCCAAATCGCATTAAATCGCGGGTTAAAATTGTCGAATATCTCTTAAATCGCCTAAAATCGCCTAAAATCGCCTAAGATCGCCTAAGATCGCTTAAAATCGCCAACATGCATTCTGCTTGATACATTCAGTCCATGTACTCAAGCTTGTCAAT
>CACRXK020007198.1:12226-23357 GCA_902702795.2 Paramuricea clavata
AACATGAATTAGCAATCAAATAAGTGGATTAGTCTGACAATATTTGGTCACTCAATAGGCACCGGTCATTGACAAAAACAGAGCCTTTTTCTGCTTTATGCAGACTTTACAATAATTAGGTAATTCTGGGATCTAAAAGACCCATAGATCCCATACACTACCAGCAACAAAATTGAGCTAGTTACCAGAATGAGCTAATTTCATTATTGGTGTAAATGGAGGCTGGGCTACAATTTATATGGACTATGGAGGCTGGGCTACAAATTAATCTATAATCTACATGGCTTCTTAAAGCCTAATTGTTGTTAATTAGAACAACAGTAGGAGACTACGAAAGTCAATGAGTACGAGTGTTGATTTATATTATAATAAAGTCATCCTGTAATTTGTGCACTGTTGCATGTAAGATCGAGCACTGCATTGTATACAATGGTTGTACTTCAATCGACATGTGTATAGTTATATATACTCTAGCCCCTAGTTAAAATTATAGTGGCTATCAAACGAAAAATATACGTGAGGTTATGAGCGATTTGCAACTCTCGTCTATTAAATTTTCCAGACCTGTATATACAATAAACAGTAAAACAATGATTACATCTTACATACCATACAATAGATCTTTTGTTGTTGTTTGTCTGCAGAACCTAAAACCACGATGTAGTGCGCCATTTGTTTTATAAGACTGCATTATTATTTTTGTATCTGCTAAGCAGATATATATATATATATATGCTATCGCAAACGTACCGTACTGTTACCGTACCGTATGTTAACACATAGCCATTCAGCGACGAGCTTATATATTTTAAGCCATTTTATGCCAATTTAAGCCGATCAGCGATTCGTTTACATCAATTGTTTACATCGTGCCCGCTAATCTAACCTGCGAACGGACATACTCAGTGTTTCCACTTTCAAGGAAATTTCCTTTTTCAAGGAAATTTTGACCTGAAAAAGACATTTCAAGGAAAAAAAGGAATCAAGGAAATCTAAGGAATTTTTGAAAATTCTAAGGAAATTTAAGGAATTTTTGAGTCAACTGAAATGTTTTGAAGATTCTTTCAGGAACCTTTCATTAATTTTAAATTATATTACTTTTCTTCGCTCATAACCAATATGTCCGCGTGCAAAGATAAAAAAACCTCTTTCGGAGCCTGTGACTGAGTCAGTAGAATCTAGAATTATTAATTACAGTGCGTCTACAGTAAGTGGGGCCACTTAGAGAACACTAAGCCATCGCATTGCAGAACAAAAAGAAAAATCTAATCAAACTAAAGCTAGTCCAATCAAAAGAAAGATTCAGGAAGCCATTAACTGCAGTGTTTACTTTTACAACTCTATTTTTACCGTTTTGACATTCGTTAATTTGTTCAAATGGTTTTTGGCCTAATACTGATTGGCTAATGCGCCGTTTCTTGATTTTTTCAATTTTTGTTCTGCAATGTGATTGGTTAGTGTTCTTTAAGTGGCCCTACTTGCTCTAGATACACTGTAAACTAATTATAAGTCGGCTGCACACAACCTGAATTTTAGGCGGTAGCGTGCTGCGTGCAGAAGAATTTATATGAATTTATTTTGGCATGTGAATTTGTTGACAATTGAGAACAATATTAAAACTCTAGTATTTTACATTTTAAAGCTTTGAAAATTGTTGTGTAAGGGCTTTGTTTTTAAGAGTTGTACGAAATAAACGTACCATTCTGTTTCTGTCTTACTTTATATAAGTATTGATGAAATTCTAGTTGCCCAAATATACTTCGCTTAATCAAGGAAATTTCAAGGAAATTACATCCCATTTCAAGGAAATTCAAGGAAATTTTAAAACAAATTCAAGGAAATTTGAATGATGCGTCGTGGAAACACTGGGCATACTTTAGCCTCGTCAGGCCTCGTGTATAAATCGTGTTTACTTTATATTCTTTCAAAAATATTTTGATATTTTTACCAATTTATCCCGAATTGGCTGTATTTTTCTCCCCATTCTACTTGCGATATTATTTCGAAGTTATTTATCAACATGGAATCTTATCCTCATCTGGTAAGTATAGTCAAATACCACATTATATATTTAAATACCAATTTGTGCAAAAATATATGTCCCACATACTTTATAATACATGAGTTCGCCAGTTCGGCAAATATTTACTATACTATGTATAGTTAATATTGCCGTATCTTCGGCGTAGAGTTTACATGGAATGCACTCTGGAATTTTTTTATTAATATATTACACTGTATAAAATATTGGATATTTTCGAGGATATTTTAAGCCATTTGTCAACATAGTTCACAAAAAGATTTATACAGTATTTAAAACAATCCTTCTGTGACTTCTGTAATATTTTAAACAGTGAAAACATTCTCAGGTAATATTGAATTAAATCCTGGTCCTGTATTTCTGTATATTGACTCCGTAACTCTGTTCAAAACAACAGTCCTACTATAAAGCTGTCATCAAATGTAGTGTTAAAATACTTACTTCAGTTAAGATACTTATACATTTTGGTTTTACACATTAGAGTTAATTAAACAAAATTTTTACCAACATTTTCAAATAAAAGAATCCTCACCCTCCCGAGCCTCATTACATTGTCATTTTGCTCTCTAACATAAATATTTTTCTTCAGAGATTAATACAAGAATGAAGAATAAATGTAGTGGATATTGGCTGGATAGTTTTGTCAGAACAACAACTTGCAAGACAATCTTACCTAAATTCATTAGTATGGAAAATAAAACAGCTACAATGAATAATCATATATTATATGGTGGATTTGATCAATGGCACACAATGTACAAAACTAAACTTGTGATACCTTCCACCCAAACTGATATTCTCCCACAACACAAATTGTTTTTGTGTGGATATGCTGCTGTGTAACTTAAACCGAACAGTGTCAGTGCGGTATATGCACAGGATTGGAAGAATTGAATGATATACTTCACTCATGACATTCAAAACATTCTCTACTATTCAGTGGTCATCGATATATGATTGACTCATTGCTACAGTGATGTGGTTCGAAGTCGAAATTATCTTTTAACTTTATTTATACGAATCGTATCAATCTTAATTTTTACATACACTGACTGTTTACTAGTTCCCCTGGCTATATACAGGGTGTATAAAAAAAGCGCAATCCTCGACTGAAATGTAAATTGGTAAACAAATAATAGACGAAAACGTTAAAGTTTACATTCATTTTACAGCGTAGCCATTCAGCTTTCTAACAGTGGATTGTTTCTTAAATTTGACTCATTGGTTCGCGGATAATAATACTTTACGTTCTTGCGATTGGAGATTAAAAAAATTGAGATGGAATAACAAATCGTTCTCATGAAAATAACTGATTTTTCATTAAAACAAAAAAATGTTGCATTTTATTAAATGGATTGTAACAATAAGTATAATTACGGCTTTTCTTCCACTATTTTTAACTCAGTTTGTTTATATGCGATATAATTTGGGCTTGGACCATCTAAGCTGACTGACATCAACTTGCTATAATTTCTGTTTACATTAGATCGCAATTCGATGACACTTTGGCTCAGACACCAGAACGTTTTGACGATTTTTAGCATTCGTTTAGGATTTTCAAACAACCTGGTCTCTTTTAAAATACTTTTAATTTGTTATTACGTGGTTTTCCAGATGTAGTGACGACAACATTAAAGTTTAAAGAAGAAAATTCTAACATTTAAACCGACTAAACAATAACATAGTAAACTTGCATAATTAGATAGCAACTAAAAATGATAGGTTTTACTAAATCTTTTCCTGTGCAATTACTACTAGCATTAGAGACAAGGATAATAGTTTGTTTGAAACAGAAAAGAACAGCCTTTGACGTAAGCTTAACAGCGTTTAACTAGGGATAGTATTTCGAAAGTTATTAAGCACAAAAGATGAATTGCGTTTATTTTAACATTTGCAAGTGTAAACAACAAGTGACAGAACTTTTGCTTCACATGATTACAATGAAGTTTTGAAAATTCAATGAGTATCCAGACTGGAATGTAAGGTGTGTATGCCGGACTTGTCTGGTGTACAAACACAAACTTTGGTGTACATAATGGCATACATTTGTTTACACAGACTAGTAATTCAACAAATATGGACGAAATAGGTTTAAACTAAAAAGGTGTATTTCGACCTTTGGCCATTTACATTTCCAAAATTGGTGTACAGTTACATGCACCTGAATCGATGTCCAGCATGCAAAAAGTTAACTTTCCAGACTGGATGAGTATGGATTGACACATGACAGTTTACTAAATAGCCTGCTGCCGGCTGTATAGACACTTCGAATATTGTGTGCATGAAAATTTTATTTCCTGACTACATAATTATCCGTTACAATCGTAATCACATTATAAAATTAGTTAAATTTTCTCGGGGGGGGGGGGAGGCTTCGGCAGCTGCCTCTGCCGTCCTCCTCTTTGTGTACACCCCTGTTTGATGTGTATTATGTTTGACTTTAAAATGTTATTTGCTATTATATTATAATAAATTATGAAATATTTCAGTTGTCCCATGTCATCTTCATTATTCAGTTCCTTTCAAGAAAATACAAAATGTGAATCAAGTTTTTTTCGCAGATACATGTACGCGTTGCGTACCTATTTTTCTATCTGCGAAGCAGATATATATGCTATTGCAAACGTGACCGTACCGCATGTTAACAGATAGCCATTCAGCGACGAGCTTATATATTTTAAGCCATTTTATGCCAATTTAAGCAAATCAGCGATTCGTTTACATAAATTGTTTACATCGTGCCCGCTGATCTAACCTGCGAACGGGCATACTTTAGCCTTGTCAGGCCTCGTGTATAAATCGTGTTCATATTCTTTCAAAAATATCTTGATATTTTTATCAATTTATCTTGAATTGGCTGGCTTTTTTTCTCGCCATTCTACTGCGATATTATTCCGAAGTTATTTCAACATGGAATCTTATCCTCATCTGGTAAGTAGTCAAATACCACATATTATATATTTAAATATCAAATTTGTGCAAATATATGTCCCACATATTTTATAAATATGCATGAGTTCATAGGCAGCCCAAAACGGCGTGTAGAATGAACCAATAATGCTTCCAAATGTCAATTTGCATTAAGCTCGCCCCATTCCTTTGTCATTTGTCGCGCGCCGCAAGCACTCAATTGAAAAGCAGTGTTTATATATATAGATTATACCTAAGGTTGGCAACAAAATCTCAACTGACGAATATACCACTTCGGCAAAACGCAAAATACCTCGTACACGTAAAACAAACATGATAAAAAATTATACCACATTGAACTCTGATATTTTTTCTACATAACCGCATAAAAATTTTGTTTTCAAGACTGCAAGAAAGATGAAAAATTTGCACAAACGTTTCATGGTCTGATGAAAATTTTGTTCTACCTATGCGGGATGCTAGAGGTTATTTCATTCGTCATATTTTCAAAAAAATTATGCGATTCAATTGGTTGAAAAAATAAACAGTTTGTGACGTATTTATAGTAAAAATTTGGTTTCAGGGGGTGTTGAACTACAACAGGAAGACTGCTAAAGTACAAGAGCGATTTTTTTTTGAAGATGAAACTGTGGTGGATTTAAAAACTTTTTACATCCATCCATAACTTTTATCTACAGCAAAACAACCCGGAAACTTTTGGCTACATGTACACGAAATGTCATGAAATTCTGAGCAATAATGGCGAAGAAAATGTGCTAACAAGACATAGCGATATGCGAACACGCTTCGTTGTGACTTGTGAACCTTGCTCGACAAAGTTTATATAGGTGAATTTATTTATAGCGTTTTAATTTAACTTGGTTCAATAGGTTGGATAAATTTTTCCGTTTAATACTGAGTGGATGTGTATTTCACAAAATAGGCTGCAATTTGTAAGAGTGCTAGTATTATTTTATACCCCAGCATGGAATTTTGCACTTTATATATATAAACAACCTCGTATCAAAGTTCTGAAAGTTTAAAATGTATTCTATATAAATAAAAGCCTAAACATCTCCCTAGTTTAAATTTTAAAATACACGTTAGTTTTTCACAAAAACTAGTGACTGAATATAGCTATTACTGTTAATACTGTCTTTAAACTGATAATAAATAAAACAGGGCAAAATGCAAATTTGTTTTGATGTAAAACAGTTTTATAGTGATATAAAAACAGTTTTACAGAATTCAATTCGAAATATTCTTGCTATATGAGCTATTTAAAATTATAACTAGAGATCCAGTACAAACACCTATTAATACTGAACACTTGATTACTAGGGAAAAATAAATGATCCAACCTATTGTTCCAAGATACAGTATTAAAAACGCTATAAAATAAATTCGTACTTATAACTTTTCTGAGGTTCACAACGAAGCGTGTTCGCATAACGCTATGTCTTGTTAGCACATTTTCTTCGCCATTATTGCTCAGAATTTCATGACATTTCGTGTACATGTAGCCAAAAGTTGCCGTGTTGTTTTGCTGTAGATAAAAGTTATGGATGGATGTAAAAAGTTTTTAAAATCCACCATTTCATCTTCGAAAAAAAATCGCTCTTGTATTTTAGCAGTCTTCCTGTTGTAGTTCAACCCCCCCTGAAACCAATTTTTACTATAAATACGTCACAAACTGTCTATTTTTTCAACCAATTGAATCGCATAATTTTTTTGAAAATATGACGAATGAAATAACCTCTGGCATCCCGCAGAGGCACATGACATTTGGAAGCATTATTGGTGCATTCTACAAGCCGTTTTGGGCTGCCTATGATGAGTTCGGCAAATATTTACTATACTATCTATAGTTAATATTGCCGTATTTTCGGCGTAGAGTTTACATGGAATGCACTCTGGAATTTTTTTATTAATATATTACACTGTATAACTATATTGGATATTTTCGAGGATATTTTAAGCCATTTGTCAACATAGTTCACAAAAAGATTTATACAGTATTAAAAACAATCCTTCTGTGACTTCTGTAATATTTTAAACAGTGAAAACATTCTCAGGAGATATTGAATTAAATCCTGGTCCTGTATTTTTGTATATTGTCTCCGTAACTCTGTTCAAAACAACAGTCCAACTATAAAGCTGTCATCAAATGTAGTGTTAAAATACTTACTTCAGTTAAGATACTTATACATTTTGGTTTTACACATTAGAGTTAATTAAGCAAAATTTTTACCAACATTTTCAAATAAAAGAATCCTCACCCTCCCGAGCTTCATTACATTGTCATTTTGCTTTCTAACATAAATATTTTTCTTCAGAGATTAATACAAGAATGAAGAATAAATGTACTGGATATTGGCTGGATAATTTTGTCAGACAATCTTACCTAAATTCATTAGTATGGAAAATAACTTAACAGCTACAATGAATAATCATATATTATATGGTGGATTTGATCAATGACACACAATGTACAAAACTAAACTTGTGATACCTTCTACTCAAACCGATAATCTCCCACAACACAATTGTTTTTGTGTGAATGTGCTGTACGTGTTAAACCGAACAGTGTGGTATATCATTAACTGTGCACAGAACTGGAATTAAATTATATACTTCACTCATGACCTTCTAAACATTCTCAATTATTCAGTGGTCCTTGACATGTTCACCAAATATTTTGTGTGTTACTCAACAGTTAACATTGGCAAGTGTAAACAACAAGTGAGATAACTTTTGCTTCATATGATTACAATAAAGTTTTGAAAATTTGATGAGTATCGATTGAATTGACAGGTGACAGCTTACTAAATAGCCGGCTGTATAGACACTTTGAATATTGGTTGCATGAAATTTTTATTTCCTGACTGCATAATTATCTGCTACAATCATAATCACATTATAAAGTTAGTTGCATTTTCTTGGTGCGGGGGTGGGGGCACTTGCCCTGCTGCACTCCCCGCTGTGTACAGCCCTGTTTTAAATCTTATCTGCTATCATAATAAGTGATAAATATTTCAATTGTCCCATGTCATCTTCATTATTCAGTTTCTTTCAAGAAAATACAAAATGTGAATCAACTTTTTTTTGCAGATACATGTACGCATCGCGTACCTATATTTTTAATTTTAACCACACTGTTTTAACCACACTATTGTAACCACATTGTGATATACAATGGTTGTACTTCAATCGACATTGCATGGTTATACTCTAGCTCCTAGTTGTAATTATAGTGGCAATCAAGCGAAAAATATACGTGAGGTTATGAGCGATTTGCAACTCTTGTCTATTAAATTTTCCAGACCTGTATATACAATAAACAGTAAAACAATGATTACATCTTACATACCATACAATAGATCTTTTGTTGTTGTTTGTTTGCAGAACCTAAAACCACGATGTAGTGCGCCATTTGTTTTATAACACGTACTGTATTATTATTTTTTTAATTTTAACTAGTAATTTAGAATTCCTACCATTTATATACGATATACTCCATGTAATTTAAACATTACGGCATTACGCCGACAGTTTCCGAATGCTTTATAAATATGTTTGTAGCATGAAGAAAGCACGAGATTGAAACAGTTTAAATAAAATGCAAGCTAAACTAGGGGTTACTATCGCAAGGAAAGTGCTGCTTTGGATCCGCAGCCAAATACTGAAACCTCAAATATATCTGACAACTAAATACAAAATTATTTTCATTTGGCTTAAAATACATTTACATGTACCATCCGGGCAACCAAGGGGGGGGGGGAGGGGGGGGGAATTCGCCGAATTGCCCTGGACTCCACCTTAGTAGGGCCCAAACTTGAGAGCGAAAGCCTAAAATTGAGTAGGTTCTTTAAAATGAGGGCCCCTTACAGTACATCCACATGCAGTCTAATTAAAGTCTAGCTAATTAGAAATAATAATTTAATGGTGCTCCCAGAGAAGATTTGTCCTGAGCCTCGCAAATTCTCTAGGCGGCCTTGGTACCCATACAAAGAAACACTGTATGTACGATTTATTTCATTTCAAAAATTGAGATTACAACACTTCAAAAACTGACTGTACAAAAACTATTTCAAGTTTACAAACTAACATATTCAACATATACAAATTAAAAGAAGAGAAGGAAGAAGAGAATGAAGAAAAAGACGTGTGGACTAAGTGCACAAAATATAAACATGCAATACACACACGGTAGAAGTAAACAGACACATAGACAGAAATGACGATGAACATAAAAGTACATGAGCACAGACAGGCACGCAATTTGCATTTTTTGAAAGAAATAGGACTGGAAAATATGTCAGACTTCTCTTACATAGAATGTTCCAGGGTTTGACAATACAATCTTAAAGAAAGAAAATTGAAAAGTACATGTAGTTGAACAGAGGAGTTTGAAGGACAGCACTAACAACCTGACTAAGTTGTGTACAACCATGTTCAACAAAAGAAACAGGAGTCATAACTGTTCATGTTAATGTCAATATAGGGCCATTCCATTTAATATCCCCCCCCCCCCTCCCCTCCCATGGATGAGGCAGGAAAATTTTAACCCCTACAAAACCCTCACAAATGTGTAAATTTTCCCCAATACCCCTTAGAAAAATTGCAGAGATCAAGGATGCCGACAGGCTTAACCCCTCAGAAACAACTTCAAATGTAGGACTTCACCCTGCAGAAAAATCCATCCATAGGGAGGGGGGGGGGTTGGACATTAAATAGAATGGCCCATAGTGTCGATCGTGCCTCTGACATAACAGAGGAATAGAATTGTCAATATATCTCTCTTTAATGTCAATCTCTCTTTAAATGTCATTTCTCAACAATTACCATTTCTGTCTATATTTTTTTGAAGTAACAATCCATAGAATATTTCGAGCTGTCAGGATGGCACGACTTGTTGGTGTAACTGTATAAATCAGCACATAAATTCCAATGACTTTATGCCTGTGTATATGCCTCAATTGACTCCACCACAAATATGGGCCATAGACACATTTTACTACTAAGGTTCCAATGACCAGATGTTATCTGAAGTAACATAATTTGGAATGGAAATTAAATATACACTCTATAATCTATATATACAGTTCACTGGATATTATAGAGTTCACTGACACTCGGATTGAGAAGGTATTTCAGGATGATTGAATGAATACGAATATGCAAAATAAATGCAAAATAAATGCAGATTAATCTGTGTATTGAGCAATCATGATCAACTATTTAGACTCAATACGTTAACTGGCAAAAAACGAACATTCACAAAGTAAACAGAGCTTGTAAATATATATATAAAATTGGATTTTACTCAACTTACCTCGAAACATGCAACTCTGTGACAGCTCTCCGAAAAAGGACTCAAACTCTCAAAGGAGTTCGGGAAGCATCGATAAAAAAGAACCGCACCCCCCACTTTTTATAATAACTTTGCATACTTAAATACCTCCGGTTTGAAAATCCGGACATCCATTTGAAAATGCAAGTCGAGATTTGGCACGGCTTTACATAACTCGGCCAAAGACACTGGGCACGAGTTAATGCGAAGAACTTCATGTTACGTCAAGAATAGTGTGCTGCTTGCCTGAGGGCAAGCAGCAATAAAGACGTTTTGACATGATACAAAACAAGACAATTTTACTTACAAGGGTGACAAGGTAATTTACAGGATTATAGCTTATTTTGGAAATCAAATATTTATTATATTTTGCAATTTTAACTCGACATAAATTAATAATATTAAAGTTTAAGACATGTGTAGTGCATGCCCCTTAAGTAGAGTATATTAACTGTTTACAATAATTGTGGTATATAATGTAGCCATGAATGACCACATGACCCCACAAGATGAACCCCAATGGCTTCTAAATAGAGAATGGGTGAAAAGTTCATGAATATTGAGCTTTATATGTGAATCAGGTTAAATACAATAATTAGTTAACCTAGCTTTATATAAAATGTACATACATGTTCTAATAATTGTATTTTGCTTCATACAATGCATATATGTGTGTGGAAACATTACATTATTATTCAGCTCACTCCCCACATTGGGGCTTTTCAGTGACCGATTACATCAAGTACTATGATTACTTATGTTAGCCTAGACTATTTATCTTTACAACAATGAGGATATGACATCACTTTCCTAACTTTGTTTATATC
>CACRXK020007199.1:0-20465 GCA_902702795.2 Paramuricea clavata
GCACTCAAGATGCAACCACTACAGAAACCACTATGTCGTATGCCAAACAAGTTCTTGGCTCCCAGCCTGATGATGAGAAAGTTCTGGGTGTAACATGGAACAACTCCTCTGATACTCTAGTTTTTCGCCTCGACAAGATGGTAAACTGCGAACCAGAGTTGTTACAACCAATTACGAAGCGTGATCTCCTCAGTTCAACTGCAAAGATTTATGACCCAATGGGATTAATCTCACCTGTTGTTCTTATGATGAAAGTTCTGTTCCAGGAAACGTGCAAGGCCGAGCTAGACTGGGACATAGAACTTAGTACTCGCTCGGAAGTGTGGAGAGCGAATGTGTCTAGCTGTCAAGAAATTACCATTCCAAGATGTGTTATACCCGAAAACAAGGAGTTCATCCAGTCCATAGAGCTTCATGGCTTTGGGAACAGTTCAAAATATGCCTATGGAGCGGTGGTGTATTTGCGAGTTGTATCTGAGCACAAGGTTCACACGAATATCATTGCATCCAAGAGTAGAGTAGCACCCTTAACCGAGCAAACCATTCCCCGACTAGAACTTTTATCGGCTTTGGTTTTAGCGAGACTTATTCACTCAGTTCAGTTAGCGTTCGCAAACGTAATCAAGATAACTTCAGTTTACTGCTGGTTAGATTCGATGATAGCTTTATCGTGGATAAAGGGTACTTCTAAAGAATTCAAGCAATTTGTCCAAAATCGTGTGGTAGAAATCCGTAAGTTGGTGTCTGTGAGAGATTGGAGATTCTGTCCGGGACCTAACAACCCAGCAGATATTGTGTCAAGAGGTATGTTACCTTCAGAACTGAGTCAGAGCAAGTTATGGTGGAATGGACCAGACTTCTTGGTAAGAAATGATCCTGAATGGTCAAAGGACGGTGAAGAAATTATTTGTATAAACGATGAGGCTCGAATTCAAAGCGAGAGAGAAGTCAAATCCAAACCAACTAGTGCAGCCAGCTTGTCATGTGCCAATGACAATGTTACAGAAAAGCAATCGCAATTATCGTTAGAGAACATTTTGCCAAAGGAACGATACAGCACTCTTTGTAAACTGCTAAGAGTTACGAGTTATGTTCTAAGATTCATCGCAAACCTTCGGACAAAGGTTGCCGGAACTGAACCAAATCTAAGTCGTCTTTCCCTTGAAGAAATAACAGAAGCTAAGCATATATGGTATAAGCACATACAAGGAGCGTTTCAAACAAGCAAAAGTTTCAAGCAAGTTCAAGCATCACTGGGTCTATTCAAGGATAATTGTGGTATCTGGAGATGTGGTGGAAGATTATCCAATGCTAATATTGAACTTTCTGCTAAACATCCAGTTTTCTTGCCCAATGATCATTGGTTTTCTACCTTGTTGGTGGAAGAATGTCACAGGAGAGTAATGCACAATGGATGGTGTAAGAGAAACACTTTGCGAAATTCGTTCAGAACATTGGATTGCGAAGGGAAGACAATTTGTCAAGAAGATTATTGCAAAATGTACTACGTGCAAGAGATACGAAGGGGGAACTTATCAAATACCACCTCAACCATCATTACCAGATTTTCGAGTTTCTGACGATTTTGCCTTCACGCGAGTCGGTGTGGACTTCGCAGGTCCCGTTTATGCCAAACCAATCTTCCCAAAAGGTACGAAATCACCTGTTTTTTAAGACGTATATCTGTCTATTTACGTGTGCCTCGTCACGAGCATTACATCTCGAATTGGTTCCAGATCTATCTACAAAGGCATTTATTCGCTGTTTACAGAGATTCATGTCCAGAAGAGGTATCCCAAAAATGTTTATTTCGGACAATGGAAAAACCTTTAAGGCAAACGAGCTGGCAGAATTCGCAACCAGAAATAACATCAGCTGGAAATTCAACATTGAGAGAGCCCCTTGGTGGGGAGGATTTTTTGAAAGACTTGTGAAATCGGTGAAAAGGTGCCTGAGAAAAAATGTTCGAAGAGCTACATTGACGTACGAGGAATTGGAAACAGTCTTAGTGGAAATAGAGGGCGTTATCAACAGTCGTCCACTGACGTATGTGTATAGTGACGAAGTTGTGAAGGTCCGTTAACACCTTCGCATTTAGTTATGGGTCGTCGCCTTCTCAGTCAAGCACCTGTCGTGAGAGATGAGACTGACACTCCTGCGGGTAATGGAAGTCTGTCGCGTCGCGCAACTTATTTGAAGAAATTATTAGAACATTTCTGGAAAAGATGGAGTCGCGAGTATTTGTTAGAGCTTAGAGAACATCATCGTGTCAAAGGAGTCAGAAGAAGTGCGAAGGCGAATCCCAAGGAAGGAGATATAGTTTGCGTGTACGAAGAGAAAACTCCAAGGAATCTATGGAGATTGGGAAAGGTCGAAAAACTTTTCAAAGGAAACGATGGTCAGGTTAGAGCAGTTGCACTCCGAATATGGAACAAAGGAAAAAAAACAACGTTGCAGCGACCTGTTCAGAAAGTATATCCAGTCGAGGGATCTCGCACTGACGAAACTACAAGTGTTCCAGTAAGAAGGTCAGAACGAGTTGCAGCTATCGAAGCCAGGAAGCAGCAGAGCAAACGTGGACGATAAGTACTTGTTTGTTATCGCAGATACATTATACTGTGATCATTGTTGACATTATTAACTGACATGCGTCATTTAATCGGGGGGAGTGTGTATGAAATTAGACGTTATAGTTACCCGGGGATTTAGCTCCGGGGGTCTTTTGCACGGGGTCTTTTATAGCGAGCACATGGAAATTTAGTTGTTGTTCTGTTTTTTGTACAATTATAGTTTTTATTTTAATCTTTATCGAGTTTAGTTCAATAATATACGGAATTTCCGTACAGTAACCACGATTAAATTGCTTTCCGCAAAATTGGCAGCTCATTCAGTTAGCACTGACTGTGCAGAAATGCCTTGCTATTGAGCAGTATTGCAGTTTTATGAGCAGATGAGCATGTGCTCATGAGCACTTATGAGCATGTGCTCATACGCATGGGACGCCCGGAACTTGCTTGCAGGACACTTTGAGAGGTGTCCCTATACCCAGGCCGCCCAGGACTTTCTTACGCCACGCATAAACTAACACACAGCTTAGTTTTTTAAACATTCTAATTCACACATAAACTAATACGATAAACCTCATGCACAGCGGCCCCCGCAAATGTAGTGTAAAGTGAGATGAATCACGTGCACATCATGTTCGTCCGCGTACGACCTTAATTCACAGCTTAACCTTTGCGTGCGACCTTTCCGTGCGACGCCACACTGCGCGGGGGTATAAACGCGGGACAGGAAATTTAAAACCAATTTATTTATCGCCAAAAGCTTGAAGTCCGTCTCAAGAAATCAAGAGTCGCTTCATGATCCGTTCCCAAAGTTTTTAAAATGTTCCGATGCTTGCTCAAAAGGGAGATAAAGAAGTAACACGTTTTCCTACTGATTTTAAGAGCAAAATATTATTGCCAAAGATACTGCATTGGTTAACTGACATGCATCAATTAATACATGGATTAACATAAAGCGTACGCACGTTTCTGTTCGTACGAAATTGTTCGTACTAAATTGTACGTACAAAACTGTTAGATAGATAGATAGATAGATAGATAGATAGATAACCTTTATTTTAACACGATAATGTTTAAAGCTGCAAGCTTGTGGGGTCGTGTGTATTTAACAGTTATTCTACGACGGAACTCGAGTCGAATATGAGCTGATAGCCGATGAGGCACGTAGCGCCGAATCGGCTATCGCTCATATTCGACGAGAGTGAGTGGAATAACTGTTTTATTATATACACAAGGTCTGAATTCACAGACTTTGCTTTTCGAATATTTTCAATATTTTTCTATTTTGTTTATATTTTTATCTTCGCTCTTTCGGCCGATTATTTTTTCAAAAATATATATTTTCAACCATTTTAAATATTAAAAATTTATTTGCTAACCTGTAAACCATTTGTGGGAGTTTTTTCATTGTGTTTTTAATCCTGTGAAGGCTATAAAAAGCGACAACTTGCCGTTTTCTCGTTTGCAAAACATCGTAAATTCAGTTTGGCCGCCATATTGTTTTTCTCTACTAGCAGGATATGAGCTAATATCCTGTTAGTAGAGAACCGATCAGATTGCAGAATAGCTCATATCCAGACCATAGATATAGGAGAACTAGATTGCTGACTGTAATGTATTCTATTACGCACGCGACGCGCCAACATGAGCATTCAAAATGGCGGCTCAACCGGTCAAAAATCATAGAGCGAGATAGGGAAAAACCATGTTTTTCGCATTTTACGCCTGCCTACTGTTTCCGATCCCGTTCAACCACCTTTTTTGGGGAAGAACTAACTGGTGTGAAGGTTTTGGATGAATATTTGTACAATTTAAGTTGAATAAAGACGAAATAATCGATCGCTAAATGTTTTCTGAAAATCATCACATGGTCGGTTGAGCAGTTCGAGACATTTTATTGCAGAAATTAAAGGTTTTGGTTCTTTGGGTGCTTTTTTTCTCGAGGATCTCGGTTGGGATATATAACAGGGAATAATATTGTGAAGTATTTTGAAGTTTAAAACCTATTTTGCTTGATTTACCTGGTCTGCTGGTGCGAAAACTATGATGCTCTGTTTACAAGTGTTTTAGTGTGACTTTGATGACCTTGCTGCTGCAGATGTCAAGGGATCTCAAGTCTATATGGCCTGGACAGTGAAATGTGATGAATCAAACAGGATTTTAAAGAGAACTAGTGACAGCAAAAGTTTTCAATGGAAACTATTTTGAAGAAACTGGCTAATTTGTCTAGTATGCATCAAAAACCTTCACAGTATATCTAGTTCTCTCCAAGAAACCTGATTGATTCATCATTGATATAAATAAAAAATAGATGGGACAGCATATTCTTTCAGCTATTTCTTGGATTGGCCTTTTATTAATTGCTTTCCCTTACTAACCCAGCAGTAAGCACTCTCCCCTTGACAAGTAAAATTATCTGGTGTTAGAGTAAAATAATAAAGTAGGGTGCAACTCAATGGGTTAACCGGACCCATGGCCAGTTAACCCATTAAGTACCAACACTCTCCCCTTGACAAGTAAAATCATCTGCCGTAATGCTGTTAGACAAAATAAAATAATAAAGTAGGGCACATCAGGGCACAATGCGACTTAATGGGTTAATATAGTTGTTGGGTGTAAGTTGTTTCTCGCACAATACTGAATATTTGGTTGGCATCCAGTCTGCCCATTTCATTGCTGTTATCCAACTTTTTAGCCGGCTGGGATTGGTTATAGGAAATCTAAATAGTGTGAAGGGAAATATGTATTTTTGGTTCACTGATGTGAACAAAACTCAATTTTTTTGACCTTCAACAGGCAAGGACCTCTATGAAAGTTATTGTCAACATGCATATATATAATTATATATAGACTCCTAACACAGACACCAAAACAAGAAGTTCTTTTGGTCTAATGTTCTTTTACTAAAACTGTAAACAGTTTTATATTGTAGGCAACAAGCTCAAAACTACATTTGGTGTCATTATTGTATTTACAAAACAAATTGTTTTTATGCTATTAAAAGCTGTCTTATTTTAATAGTCTTGTACTATTCTGTTTATATGAAGTATGTTATAGTGTACAAATATACGATGTGTGTTTCATAGACTTACTTATGGAAGGACAAGCGAATACCATCTTTTAAATCCCCACGTCTGGCCTTGCAGTTACACTCAGCACACAAAACAGGCCGAGATTCAAGGCATTCTTTTCGATAGAAAAACAGATTTTTTAGAATAGAATGCCCTAGAATTTTCAGATGAAAATACTGTATTTTCGTCGAAATAACAATGAAAGAACAAAATAAATAATAGTAACTTTTGGAATAATCAGATATATGTTACATTACTTTAGAAAAACTGGTAAAAGACTGAAGGAATACACAGGATAAGAAACCAGGCCGGCAGTTTCGCGCCATTTTCGTCTTTGCCCATTCTTGCCCGGTTGAATTTTAAACTGTAAATCGTACTAATTATAACAAATATACATCCAAAACTTTCACACCAGTTAGTTCTTCCAAAAAAAAGGTGGTTCAACGGGATCGGAAACAGTAGGACGACGTAAAATGCAAAAAACATGGTTTTTCCCTATCTCGCTCTATGATTTTTGACCGGTTGAGCCGCCATCTTGGATTTTCAAATTTGGCGCGCCTCTTCAGCCGAGTCAGCAATCTAGGTCTCCTATATCTATGATCCAGACCTGTGTGTACATAATAAAACTATACATCTATGAGTTAACTATGAAAATGAAATATTAGATGTACATGTACTAATTAAATTAAATATATACATAGTCACTTTGCCTGAACCGCATAGTTGAGGCAGAGGCAACATCGAACTTAAATCTATAAAGTAGCTACTTAAACGTAACTGTTCTTTTAAATATTTAAGCTGATGATGTTCTACTCCCTGTTCATTATAATGTACAAAATTCCACAACACAGCGCAAAGGTATCTAGTTTATAATATGTAAAAATGATGACCAGCGGTCATGTTTAAGTACTTCACTTGACGCCATGTCCTTGGGCAAGATAAAAATTATCCTTGCCGCTTTATAATGTAATCTTTCGTACGAGAATTAAGAGTTATCGTAAAATATATGTGGAATATAAACTTTCTGATGATTAATCATTGTACTCATGCTAGTAGAGAGTTGATTATAAGAATAAATAAGTTAAGTTGGCTTTCTTATTAAAAGAAGCATTTAAATTGTTGTAATACTATGGGAACTTGAATAAAAGAAACTGCACCAATTTTACAAAAAAGAATAAACATATTTACACTGAATCTCAAAATTTACTTCTCAAATATTCCACATATGCCTTATAATGATCTTCTTCATGACTTCTAAATTGCTCGCCTGTCGCTTTCACAGTATACTTAAAACTAGGGGGCATTGAAAAAAAGAGCATAGCCCCAGGTTCAAGTGGGTCATCACAACAATCCTCTTTGCAGTTAGAAAGTTTGTCTAGAATACTCAGCATCTCACGGTTCTCCACACTCATCATTGATTTAACATACATGGGGTCTCTCCTCAATTGATTCCAATATTCAAACACGTTTTCATCCCACTGAAGCTCTAAAACTTTGGTCACCTCAACAAACTTATTCCATACCACGTCTTTTTTGCTAACTCGCTCTATGGCTTCCAAATCATAATACATCTGCGATCTCTCCTCATACGATAACATAAGACACTCACTCTGACTAAAGCGATTTAGTTGACAACCACAGCACCTCTCTTCAAAAAGCTCATAAACCTCGCAAGAAACAGTTTGTGCAAATATTGTCTCTAACAAATTGCATAGCTTCCGGAATTCCATAGGCGAAACTACAAACTCTTGGACAAACGCTTGGACGTACACTAAGTACGCACGCTAAGTACGAACGCTCGGACGTACACCCCCTGTTGATGTCATTCGCTTGAATCACTTCCGGTGCTATATGGGGTGTAATCTACTTGCGAGCTTCAGATGCACCAAATGTACAGCTCTGGGCAAACTAGGAAACATTGTTTCCTGCCAATGTTTCATTGTTTCGCCATGTTTCCCAAGGTGGAGAAACAATACTTCCGCAACAAAAATCGCACTTGGGAAACATGAAATGTTTCTGAATTTCATAGGAAACATTTCTGCTTCTCGGGAAGCAAATTGTGTTTCTGTAACGATGTTTCCACGGGTAGGAAAAACATTTGCGGAAACATGGCGAATCACAATGTTTCCGCAACAATGTTTCCTAGTTTGCCCAAGGCTTACGACGGGAACGTGACGTAAAAACCGTTGCTAATGTTTGGAATCTAGTTTTATTATATGCAGCTTCACTTGTGTCTCTGACTTTGTTTACCAATTCACTTGTGTCTCTGACTTGGTTTAATTTTCATCCGTGTAATGAGACTGTGGGAATAGTTACAAATTTTGTCCACGACCGCGTCGTAGATTTGGTGCATTTTAAGCTCGCTATTGTCTATAAACAGCACCAAGATGCAAACGGTATATAAGAATGTGTCTACACCCGCTAGTAATCGAAAGCCGGACGGGCGCAAACAGTTTCTCAAATTTCATGTATTTGGACTATTTGGTCATGAAACTTGAAAGAGCCTGAACATATTTCCTGGAGTTAAATAAAAGAGGAGATGGTTAGCAATGTTTTTTATGTTTTTATGTTTTTTTTTCTAAATTAATAAAACATGAATGGATTCCAGAACAACCTGGGCTCTGGATTCTGGATTCCTCAGTTATTTGGATTCCGGATTCCACTGTCTGGATTCTGGATTCCAAGACTCTGGATTCCGGATTCCTAAACCAACAAAAAGCCGGATTCCAGATTACCTCACAAGGGGCGAACTTGAGGGTGAACCTGTAGACTTTGCATAAACATCAGTGGAAATAAAGCCATTCTCCAAGCGTAAGGTCCGACACACGTCCACACGCTGCTGAACTAGCCATTTATCACTCCACTCTTTAACTCTATCTAAATGTAATTTGGTACGATTATCTGAAGTACTTGAATAGTGGAGTGGATTACTTAATTGCTCTAACATTTTCCCATTATACTCTTCTTTATCAATTGGCACAAACCTAGAACCCTTATCTTGAATCCTAATGATATTGTTAGATTTTAAATTTTTAATAGCTACCCTTTCTTCTTTAGTTAAATTGTCTCTCGCTTTTCTAATATTACCAGGGTTCAAACAGACCGAACAAACAGACAGACCGAAGAGAACTGAAGCAATCGAACAATCCGCTCAAGCCCTGACTTTACCCGAGTTGCCGACATTAGAAGCAATAAATTAACATCGACTATTTAACTGAGAGCGAGAAAGACATCTTAGCTAAAGGTCCGTCCTTCTGCCCAATGCCAAAGGATATAAACTGGATGCAGTTACATGATGATCTCGAACGGTTTGAACGAAGAATAAGGTTGGCAGTATATTACCACCAGAAGAACAACCCTGAGAATGAACCCAACAAAAGGGAAAACCTAATATTCCCTTTGGTACCATCTACTAAGAACTGGACTTCACCCAAATCGAACAATCCAGCAATCGAATTATTCCTGACCAACGTTAGAAAAGAAGCCCTGAACCCTGGTAATATTAGAAAAGCGAGAGACAATTTAACTAAAGAAGAAAGGATAGCTATTAAAAATTTAAAATGCAACTCTAACAATATCATTAGGATTCAAGATAAGGGTTCTAGGTTTGTGCTAATTGATAAAGAAGAGTATAATGGGAAAATGTTAGAGCAATTTTAGTGATCCACTCCACTATTTGAGTACTTCAGATAATCGTACCAAATTACACTGATTTAGATAGAGTTAAAGAGTGGAGTGATAAATGGCTAGTTCAGCAGCAAATTACAAGTAAGATAGCTAACTGGGTTGTTAATTTGGAACCCAAAGCTGGAGAAGCATTTGGGAATGTTAAAACACAAAAAAACAACCCTCTTAGACTTATCACATCTTGCTGCGGGACTGCCATAGAAAGGCTATCGGAATTAACAGAATTCTACCTTAAACCATTAGCCAAGAAACTACCTGCTTTTATTAAGGACACGACGCATTTAATCAATGAGATAGATAAGCTAAATGAGAAGGGTCCTTTGCCACCTGACACGTTACTAGTATCATGGGATGTCGTAGTCATGTTCTCCAACATCGATAACAATTTAGGTATAACTGCAGTCAAGAAAGCGTTAGATTCGAGAGAAATAAATTTCCCTCAACTAAATGTATTGTTGAAGCAGTTGAAATTTGCTTAACATGTAATAACTGCCAGTTTGTGGAAATGAATTTTCTACAGAAACATGGTACAGCTATGTGTCCTACGAATGCATGTAGTTATGCGGATATATAGCTATGGGGGAAATAGATAGATTAGCCAAAACTAGCGGAAATATAAAGCCAGAGCTTTGCAGGCGCTACAGAGATGATATTATAGATGTCTGGAAGCAAGGTTTGCCCAAGCCTCTGGAATTTATTATAAGTAATACCATGGTTTTTAAGAATATAGTAATTAAATCTCCCGCAAACCGAGGGAGGTTTGTGAAAGTCCCGAGGGAAAGCCTGAGGGCGAAGCCCGAAGGCGTCCCGAGGGACTTTCACAAAACTCCTCGGTTCGCGGGAGATTTAATCACTATATTCTTAAAAACCATGGTATTAGTTTGTAATACCATGATGACCGAGGTGCATGAGGCTAGTGTTTTCATTGTACAAAATTAATTGATAGTACGAGTATTGTGTAATACAATGCATGATCAGTGATTATACAACAATTTTCCATTGTCGGAAATTCGTTTGGGAATAAACAATTCTTAATATACAGGGTGTATAAAAAAAGGAGACCTTTAGAAATCAAGCATATTGTTAAAATTTGAATGCCTTTTCAATTGCACATATGCTGAACAGTGGTGCGTGAAATATTGATGGGATGCATATACAGTACAGGGTGTATAAAAAAAAAACGCAACCTCGGAATTTCCCAAGAAATCGACATGGTTTTAAAGACAAAAGATTTTAGGCGCCTGGGAATTTAAAATAGGACAACTGTCAAAATTATTGCACACGCGAGTGCATAAAGCAAAATTTATGCATTTATTTAATGCACAACAACAGTAATATGATCTATTAGCAATTCGATTTCAATTCCCACGGGCCTAAAATCTTTTATGCTTAAGAATTGCAAAGTGATTTCTTAGGAAATTCCGAGGTTGCTTTTTTTTTTATACACCCTGTATTAGAAAAAGGAGACCTTTAGAAATCAACCATTGTTATACAGGGTGTATCAAAAAAAACTGAACAGATTTGAAATTGCTCTCAACTTCGCAAAACACCTATTTGTATCTGGTTTTTTATATATATAGCTTCTTTGGGTACTTATAATGTAAAATAATGAAAAAAAATTCTCGAACTCAAATTTTGTGAACCAGGGGTGTGTGTCTTTTCCAACAAACTAAAAATGGCTCGCGCACAAAACTTAAAAGCTGTAATCATATTTTGAGTTAATAGATTGAAAATTTGTCGGGTTTTTAATTACTGTACAAAATTTCAGACAATTTGGTTTAGTTTAAGCCCTTTAACTATTCATTTTGTTCTAAAAAGTCAGCTTTTCGCATTCTTAATTAATGCCTTTACCTAATTTGCATATTGCTGACATATGCAAATTAGGCAAATGCATTAATTAAGCATGTAGGCCGTATTCTGTGGCACGAAAATATGCCTAGAAATTAAATTCCGCTGCCCCCAGTCGGGACCTAAGTTTTAAAAGCTTTATACTATAGTTTTTAACTTACCTTATACAAATTTACTTGTTGTCATCTCCGTAAACCCGCAGTTTTTTCGCAATAGCCTTGCAAATGTTCACTAAATAATACACAGAAATTCGATCGCCCGCCATATTGTTTTGAGCTTCGAGGACGCCTGTTCGCAGGCAAACTCCTTTTTATGCAGGTTAAATAGGTTTTTTGAGTCCAATGCGCATGCTCAGAGGGGTTAGAGCGGGAAAATTAAGCAAATGTATAAATAAAAAACGCGAAAAACTTTGGAAAATGTGTATTTGATCTTAAAAAGTAAGCTGAATTCATCTTTTAGTTGATTTTTCAACAACGCAATCTCAGAATATAATATTAATATATAAAAAGTACAAAAGTTAACGGTGCTAGAACAGTAGAACTGGTTTTTTTTGCGAAAACGTTTGCACTCTTTATGTGCGCACCAGTGATGTTGATGTTCTAATATGGATACCATGGAGGGCCAGGAGGTGGAAATCAATCTTAGTTCGCCAACCTGCATAATCCACTTTGAAGGAGAGGAAGGACCCCTTACTTGCTTCACTGAAACGTCGTTTGAAAAGTTCCTAACAAGCCACGAACAATGGATAGGGCTAGATGGTCAACAGCAAGAGATAGCTGAAAGAACGAGTGATATCGTCAGAAATATCAGAAGTCTGGAGCATCCACTGCATATGATCCAGAATTTACTTTACCATAGAAAATGTTACTCAAAATTCACTAATGTTACCTCGATCAAACGTGCTCAATCTAGATGTTCAAAGCAATCAGTCGCAGTAGAAGCGGATGATCAAAAGGTTCAAGAGACAATGAGTGAACATTCTCTTCCACCAAAAAAACTAATGAGATCTGACAAGTCAAATGCTTTTAAATCTCGGAATAGGAATGTTTTGCCACCTGTTTGTCTTATTTGCCAAAAAGAGAACACGTATATTACTGAATCAGTGAGTAATTGATTTTTGTACTGATTTTTGCTTAACTCCATTTCCTAGGCCCTAGGCTCTAACATCACTGACCCGGTGGTGATGTGCATGTAAAGGCTTTCAAAAACGATATAACGACCGCATTGTTTCTAAGCTGCTTTGTACGATTTGTTGCCGCTCAATTAAACTTCAAAATAAAATAAATTTAATATCTCGTGTTTTGTTTATAATTAATATATAGGTCACAAAAAAACGCAAATTGGACCGCTTAGTCTCCTCGGAAACTATGGACGGAGGGAAACTACGAGAGGCTGCAAGAAAGAAGAATGATGAAAGGATTCTTCTTCAAATTATAAACAAGGACTGTGTTGCTGCAGAAGTAAAGTACCATAGACGTTGTTACAAGCGCTACGTATCTCCCGTGGAGCACATAAATGTAACGGAGGGAGAATTCGAAGAACGGATATATGACAAGTCGTTTGATTCTTTTTGTGTTTATGTGAAGAAAAACATTATCGACGACCACAACATATTTTACATGAATAAGCTAAAGAATGAATTTGTAAAGATTGTTAAAGATTTGGAAAATGAAGACGCATCAAACTACCGAACATTTCGTTTAAAAGCAAGGCTGCAAGAAAGATTTCCGCATCTCGTTTTCCATACACCAAAGGTCAGGAACAGAAGTGAGATTGTTTATGCAGAAGACCTAAGTCGCGGAAATGTAGCAGAGATGATATTGACTACGGAGGAGCAGAGCGATTCGGATGAGACGGAGAATGACGAAATCGGTGAACTAATTCAAGACACCCCAAGGAAAAATGACAAGATGGTTCCAAACTTAAAAGAACTATATTTATCTGCGCTTACATTGAAAGAGAATATTCGTCAGCATCAAGAATCATGGTATGATAATTGGCCTCCTTTGGCATCTGATATGACTAGCGAAAGTGTAAAGAAAACTGTGTCTCCTATTTTATATAATTTTGTTGCTTGGTTGCTTGGCTACTCGGATGATCCAGCGGAGTCAGAATATGTTGATCTAGATGAGAAACTAGCCGTCAAGGCGTTTTCAATCTGCCAAGACATTGTGTATAATAGCAGTAGAGGAAAGACCCAAACACCAAAGTCCCTAGCATTGGCTATATCTGTCAGACAAATATCAGGTTGTTCTGGCCTTATTGATATCTTGAATGGTCTTGGACATTGTGTGTCCTTATCCACCACAATGTCTTATGACACAGCAATCGCGCAATTGAATATCAATATAGCAAATTTGATTCCAAAAGAATTCGTTGCAAATGAAGCTGTCAACATAGTTTACGAGAACATTGATTTTGGGGAGGAGATCACTAAACAGACACATGTGACTAACGGTATTGTTACTCAGAGGATCACGTCAGAAAAGCAAGTTTATCCGGAACAGACTGTAACGATAAAAAAATGCCAGCGGACGGTGAAAGTACCCAGTTCAAACGTCTTGCCTTTCAGTCTTGGAGTTAAAAAGACGCCCAAGTTTCATAATTCAGAATTAGTTACTAATACGACTGCATGTAAAACGGCCCAACAACTTGATTTGGCTTACGTGTTGATTAAAAGTGTACCGTCAGATGACTATATCGTTCCAGGATGGACTGGCTTTAACACAATACTGTGTGAGGATATAATCCAGCCTGTTTCAAGGATTGGTTATCTTCCCGTTATTGACGCATCGCCAACAGAGTTTTCAACGATTCATGCTATTCTAAAAAGGTGCACGGAAATTGCCGACAAATTGCAGCTACGATTTGCAACACTGGTATTCGATGAAGCTATATATTCTAAAGTACAGCAGATCAGGTGGAAAAATGACGTTTTCTACAATCGTTTTGTTGTGCGGCTTGGGAAATTTCATGTGATTATGTCATTTTTGTCTTCGGTTGCCAGGATTTTTCAAGACGGAGGATTAAAGGTATGTCATACTCAAACATGATAAGTACCATGAAGAAATTGCTGACACTAAGTCGTTTATTTTTCTATCATTCTTAATGATAAACATTTGTACGGACTTACTTTACTTACAAACAAATTGTCCAATTTTACGAAGGTTTTCACGTCTTGTATAAGACGTGTCTTAATTAACTTATTCTCTACGTAACCGTATAAGTGGTTCTATTAATCAATGGCAGTTCTCTGAAAAGGTTTACAGGAATTCCCATACCTTTTTCATTAAATTATAATTTATTATTTTTCTTAGGATGTCCTGATCGAGTCTGGTCTTGTAAGCGAGGGATCAATTTCAGGTGTTTTATCTGGTAAACACTACAACAGGTCCATAACGAGTCACAAAATTATCTATGAGGCGTTACAGCGTCTGCGATTCGAAGCATTCTTGGAAGCATTGGACGATGAATCTAGAGAGAATGTCCAATTAGTTGTTCAGGCGGCGTGGGATACTTTCTTTGAAGATAAACTGAACGACTTCATTCAAAGTGACCAGTTTGCTGATTTAATAGATCGTTACGATAACTTCATCGCAGAATCTTCAGCAACATCGAAGACTTTTGCCTACTGGAGCATGTATATTAGAATGACAGGTAAAGCGATAAGACATAAAAAAACAAATTGGCTGGTCAGGCATTATTCGATATTATCTTTAATGTTTTCTCGTTTTGCTTTCACAGGCATTCTATTAATGTTTATTCGAGCCACCAGACAGGTTGATTGGGAACTTCATTTGTCAGCATTTCGGTCGATGATTCCCTGGTTTTTCGCGTGTGACAGAGTGAATTATGCGAGATACGGTTCAGCGTATTGGCTAGAGATGACGTCCTTAGAAAATACTCATCCAGGTATGTCAACATGCCAAGGTGATTACATTTATATGACCGACACAAATTGAGATCACGATTTTTAAAAACTTCCAATTTTATAAATTAATAAACTAAGACATGCTCTTTCTGTTTGATTAAAAGGTATTCTACCAGAGTTGTCTTCTAACTTTTTTGTCCAGCGGCAAAGTGATCATGGTTTCTCATCCGTGGCATGCGATCAAACCATAGAGCAAACCGTTAATCGAGATTCAAAAACCAAGGGTGGTTTGACTGGCTTTTCAATGAACAGAGCGTCTGTCCATAGATGGTTGCTGTCACAGTCAGAAAGAGCCGCAATAACCCAAACGTGTAAATCTATGGCCGGAATGGATTGTATTCCTCGGTAAAGTTTATTCTAATTTTTACTTCATCAAACAGGGCCTTTTTTAACATACTAGCTGTGGGTTGGGGGAGGGGGGCGATCCCTATCTGGCTCCATATCGTTATCAAAACATTATTTCTTTCGAGGCTTAGGAAGGATCTCGATAGAACCAAGAGTGAAAGGCACGAGAAGTCTGTAAATGAGGCTAAATCCACCATCTCAAATATGACAAATCCTTTCATTGGCGAACAGACCGGTCTTGTTAATATTTCAAATGGCGTGGAAGTCGATGCTTTCACTGCAGACGGAATCCTCAATGCTGAAGAACTTGGAGAATGTCAGTTTTCTGAATTTTGTCAAAAGAATCTTTTTACCGATAATCCAGACATCTTCAATTCGATTAAAAAGAACAAACTTAAAACATTTTCGTCTGACAATGTAAAGATCAAAAACTGCAAAGGCCAGCTGATTGCTTTGAAGACAGATCGAAACCTTTTCGCCCGGCTACTTGTTATGTCTAAATCGCAGGAATTGGACTTGAAAGAATTACTCTCTTACAGTCTAAGCGATCACCCGCTTTCCCTTGCTACGGTTACTGGAGGGCTTGTGAAAACGGCGAAGTCCAAGATGTTCGAAATTCTGAAAAGTATGGTTGAAGATCCAGTTGTGAACTTCGAGAGCATTGGCGAACGTAATGCACTTATTGTTGACGCCTTTGCGATCTTGCATGCGATGAAAGGAAGTTGGAAAACATTTAGTGACTTTGCAGACGCTACATTTGCTTTGTTGATGAAGCTAGCCAGGCAATCGAAAGCAGTTAGACTGGATTTCGTTGCAGACAGGTATCCAGTAATTAGTATAAAAAATGCTGAAAGATCAAGAAGAGCTGCTCAAGGAGTGCAGAGAGTTCGTATCCTGAACAAATATCAGAAAGTTCCAAAGCAGTGGAGAAAATACATGAGCTCTGGAGAGAACAAAGAATCGTTAGTGGCTTTCTTATGCGAGTACTGGTGTACATATGAAACTTCTAAACTCAATAATTTAGAGTGTATGTATATCACTTCAAAAGACAAATGCTATTTATTAGTCCCTGGTTCCTCTCCAAATGCTGTTCTACTACATCAAGAAATACGGGAACTAGAGAGTAACCACGAAGAAGCTGACACGCGTTTATTGCTACACTCTCAAAACGCATCATTCAGTCACGACCGCATAATTGTTAAATGTTCCGACACGGATGTATTTGTGCTGTGCATCGCTAACCAGAACAACATTACAAAGCCATTGTTGTTGATGACTGGCACTGGCAACAAACTTTGCATCATAGATATATCAGCTATCTCGCGTTCACTCGGTGAAGTTTTATGCAAATGCTTGCCAGGATTTCATGCTTTCTCGGGTAAATATTTTTAAGCTTTTTACCAGTTTGTGTTTGCTGCCTACACTAGTTTCATTGACAACGTTACGTCTCCTTTTTATAGGATGTGATTCTACGAGCGCCTTTCTTGGAAAAGGAAAACTCAAGCCTTGGAAAATACTGGAAAACTACCCAGAATTTAGAGAAAGTTTTTGTAAACTTGGAGAATCGTTTCCAGTATCAGAAGATGTCGTTACTTCACTTAATAGATTCGTTTGCTTGCTTTATGGCAACACAATTTTGACGAGCGTTGATCGTTGCAGGTACAGTCTTTTTATTTCCGGAAAGTGTGGCGGCGATGCTCTTCCCCCAAATTCTGATAGCCTGATGAAGCACATTGAAAAGGCGAATTTTCAAGCAGCTACCTGGGTTCAGTCTTTGACATGTCAACAAAATCTTCCACCTGCAGCGGGTAATGGTTGGAAATTGGTCGGTGGGCAATTGGAAATTGAATGGATGACACGTCCCCCTGCTTCTGATATGCTTCTTAATTGCATCCATTGTAGGTGTAAAACTGGTTGCAAAACGATGCGCTGTTCTTGCGTTAAATCTGGACTCAAATGTAATGAATTGTGTGGCTGCATAAGCTGTCAAAATAGTCAGCAAGAAGATGACGAAGATTACGAGTTAAATTTCGATAGATTACCCGCTTCTTCAAGTTCTTTTGATAACGAACAAGAAAGCGATGACGAGTTTTACATGGACTAATCCAGTAATAATCTTTCATGTACAGAATCTGGTTCTTGCGCACCATGCAAGTTTCTAAAGCGAAAGCATTATTTCCAACATATGCAGAGTTTTATCGATAAGGTAACGCAATTTGAATATTTATTACTGTGTCATATCTAGAGAATAATACACCGTGTTTTAATCCCCAGTCCCAGGTAAAATTGCATAAAACAGGATACGAAATGCGATTGTAAGAAAGTCAATTGTAATCACGAAAATTGAGGGTATGGGAAATCATTATTTAGTTGCATTGTAAATGTATTTTCAGTAACAAATGTCTTGAAAATTATGACCCAAATTTGCGCGAATTTTTCGAAGGGCATGCATGCTTTAAAGCAGGGCGGCAGTAAGGCCTATATGCCGAAAAAAGTACCAAAATATCCAAAGAATAATTAATAATGACATTCTAAAAATCGTAAATACAGTTTTCTCGGCAGTCCCCCCTCCCCCGCTGTGCACGGCCCTGCTTTGAAGTCTCAACGATTAATTAATTCATCACAAAAATGTATGTAGCCACCTTAATAATTTTGGTTTTGATCATGCGCACGAGCGAAAAAACATTGAAAAACAATATGGCGGACGATTAATCACTATAGTAAAATCAACAAGTTTCGAAGCATATCCTGAAAAAACTGCGGGTCTTCAGAGGTGACAACAAGTAAGTTTTGGCTTCTTATGTTCCTAACTTCTGATTTATGGTGCAAAATATTAGGTCCCGATTGGGGGCAGCGGAACTGAACGATAATCGGCCACAGAATACGGCCTAATGCAAATAGCTGATTTTTCGAGAAAATTGTAACTTTGCGTGAATAGTTAAGGGGCTTAAACTAAACCAAATTGTCTGAAATTTTGTACAGTAATTAAAATCCCGACAAATTTTCCATCTGTTAACTCAAAATATGATTGTAGCTTTTAAATTTTGTGCGCGAGCCATTTTTAGTTTGTTGGAAAAGACACCCCTCCCCCCTGGTTCACAAAATTTGAGTTCGAGAAATTTTTTTCATTATTTTACATTATAAGTACCCAAAGAAGCTATATATACAAAAACAGATACAAATAGCTGTTTTGCGAAATTGAGAGCAATTTTAAATCTGTTCAGTTTTTTCGGATACACCCTGTAATTTGAATTCTGGAGCACTTTGCTAAGCCCACGAGTGCGTAACATGCGATCTACCTACAGTATGCATGGCAGATTATTCCCAGGAGCAGATAATCTTTTGTTTAAACGTTATTTCAATTTCTAAGGGTCTCCTTTTTCTAATATATGCACCCCATCAATATTTCACGCACTACAGTTCAGCATATGTGCAATTGAAAATGCATTCAAATTTTAACAATATGGTTGATTTCTAAAGGTCTCCTTTTTTTTATACACCCTGTGAATAATAAAATGAGTTACTTTTGAACTCAATTCAGGTCTTGTTTTTGGACGCTCATTAACAATGATATGGCGGATAAACGTTTCTCGTTTGTTACGTTTGTTATGAAAGTCGATGTTCAGAAAGTTAGAGATAACAGAACGCCTGAGAACACTATCAAACACACTAGGTGGAGCACGAATGTTTATAAAGCATGGGCAAATGCAAGAAATACCGAGTTTCGTGATTTTGAAGCCGAGAGTGAAGTATTCAAGCGTGTGCCAGATTTGCAGGAGATGAGCGTTGACGCGAAATTAATCACTGGTTTAGCCGATTAACCCTAGAAGTACGGAAGAGAAACGGTAAAGAATACCGCCATGAAGTCGTGTATAGTCTGTTTTGTGGTTTAAACTGAACAGCTCAGTTGCAATATCCAAAGTTAAACCTGTTTAATCGGACTACTACAAGGAGCTAATTGTGGGACTGTGAACATCAACATTAATATGAGTAAATAAATTACTGTCTTTATAACATAGTTGTGTGAAATGTTTAGTGAAAAGTGAATATTAATAAGTCGAGTAATTAACACTTTATCTTACTGTCATTCACATTGTAGTGTAATCATTTTGTTTGTTGTGTAAAGCTATTAAGAAAATTCTTTGTCGTGTCTTTGAATTTTGGCTCATGACTTTTAATCAGGGAGAAATTAGAAATCTGTCCGGCTTTGCCGGGAGAATTAGATATCTCCCCGCTAAGCCGGGAATATCGTGATTAAACCACCCGGCGAGAACAAAAGAACCCGAGGTCATCATGGTAAGTATGGTATTACTGATTTTATTAACTCTCTGTATCCTACCATTAAATTTGAGTTCGTTTATTGTTTTTGTCCCGTTTTTTCAGTTTTGAAAGTCTAAAAATATGACATCGTAGCGGTGGTGTTTATTCAGAACCGAAAAAACAGTATTTACTGAGATTTTAACGTCAGTACATCCGTAAAGAATCAAGACAACTACGGAATGTAAGTTTATTTTATAATTTGATATGAATATGAAAGAAAACAAGAGTACTAGTTAAAAAATCAGAAGAAAACGTCAAATGTTATTGATTCGCATGGAAAAATTATGAACTGTGTCTGGGCTCGAAGACATTCTGCAAGCAGCTTAACAGTTAAAAAGGTAAAAGATACAATACCTGAGTGAGTTGTAATCTTATTTCTTCATCAATTAATAGTTTGATATTTCGTACAATTTTTGTGTTGTAGACGTTTTGTGGCCTTGTAGGTCCTTTTTGGTTGCTTGTTTTGGCCATACAAACTACAACAAAACAAAAGTTTCCTTTTCCGATTGATCCCAGAATCCTTTACGTTAAAATATCACATTATATTTTCTCTGAAGTATTTCTCTCAACTTTCATACTTAGCTTTATAGATATATTTTTGAAAAAAGCAGTTCGGTTTTTAGTCAACTTTTTTATTTACTCCTGCTATCGCCGACAGCAAAATATTTTTTGTCAATTTTCCCGCCCCTCCCCCCC
>CACRXK020007200.1:0-23352 GCA_902702795.2 Paramuricea clavata
GAACTACGGAGCAGTAGAAAAACGAAAATCCTTTATAATAAAATACACTGTTTACTATTACAAATTTTTGTTCTTATTAATAAAGTTTTTTCGCGTTTTACACGTTGAGGAAGTAGAAAAATGGGGCTTTTACTGCACATATGATGCAAAACTGCCAAAAGCTATAGTATTTAAAATAGGATTGTGCCTGTGAAACTCGTCACATATCTATCAAGCTTATGAGTTATGTAGTTATATTATATTCCGATGGCCAACGCATTAAGAAACACTTAGAGAACAGCCGATATATTTCGTTACCCCTGCCAAAAAATAGCCAAGTACTCATCTTTCTACGTAGCGGATCGACTGAACATTATAAAAGCTTGTCATGGAGAGAAGTGAATTTTCGGTTTATCCTTCGTCCCAGTGACCAGTGAGCAGTGTGCTGTACGGCCTACGTTTAAACCGTTATACATAATTACTGCTTTCATTCTTTCAATCCGTTTTGAATATTCGGAATCATTCACTATTATATTATAAAACTGTATAAGATAGCTGTAGAACTATAAATGCTGTAGAATAAATAAAGAAAACTACGTTTTATCGCGGTATTTGCCGACAAATCGGTAACCGCTACAGAAAAACAGAACAAATTACAGTATATCACAACAAACCGCGGAAGTGGGACAATTTTGTATTTTTACTGTAAGACATGCAGAACATGTATGAAATCCATACAGAAGTGTGTGTGTATCAGTTCTATACTTTTGAAACAACTAAATCAGACTTTGGAAAATTTGACAGTATTAAAGCTACTTTTGAGAATTTAGATTTTAGGTCTTTGTTTTACATGTTCCCAGTAAATATTTTTAAGTTTTGAACTTTGATTCTCACAAGCTTACAATTTGTTTACAATCTACTCTGCCTCTGGCTCTGCCGTACTGCACGGCAGAGTTGATCGGAATTGTAACAAATACGCGTACACTTAAATGGCTTCCTGAATTTAGTCAATCAGATGTGTAAAAATTACTCGTTTCAATTTTATGTTTATCCTCGAAACTGCTCATGTTTAACATAGCAATTCTAACAATCTTGCCCTCCTTTTCGCCTTTGAGGCGTTGGTGTTGATTTATACACAAAATTCAAAACTCAAAAATATTTACTGGTCTGGGTACATGTAAAACGAAGACCTAAAATCTAAATTCCCAAAAGCAGCTTTAATACGGTCAAATTTTCCGAAGTCTGATTTAGTTGTTTCAAAAGTATAGAATACACACACACTTCTGTATGGATTTCGTACATGTTCTACATGTCTTACAGTAAAAATACAAAAATTGTCCCACTTCCGCGGCTTGTTGTGATTTTAATACTGTAATTTGTTCTGTTTTTCTGTAGCGATTACCGATTTATCGGCAAATACCGCGATTTGAAAACTTACTTTTCTTTATTTATTTCATTCTACAGCATTTATAGTTCTACAGCTATCTTATACAGTTTTATAATATTGTGAATGATTCCGAATATTCAAAACGAATTGAAAGAATGAAAGCAGTAATGATGAACTGTATAACGGTTTAAACTTAGCCGGCCGTACAGCTCACTGCCACCGGTCACTGAGCCGAAGGATAAACCGAAAATTCACTTTTCTCATCACAAGATTTAGTGTTCAGTCGATCCGCTACATTGAAAGATGAGTATACTTGGCTATTCTTTGGCAGGGGTAACGAAATATATCGGCTGTTCTCTACAGTAAGTGTTTCTTTATGTGATATAACTACATAAGCTTGATGATGTAAGATAACGAGTTTCACAATCCATTTTAAATTCTATGGCTTTTGGCAGCCTGGTTTTGCATCATATGTGTTTTTCAGTAAAAGCCCCATTTTCCTACTTCCCCAACGTGTAATACGCGAAAAAACTTTGTTAATAATAACAAAAATTTGTAATAGTAAACAGTGTATGTTATTATAAATGATTTTCGTTTTTCTACTGCTCCGTACTTCGTGTGCTCCGTGCTCCGTGTGCTCCGTGCTCCGTGTGCTCCATGCTCCGTGCTCCGTGTTTTACTAATAGCCCCACAATGTTGATAATGACTTAAACTATTGTGAGGAATTAGTTGATATTGTTTTCACTGAATCGAATGAAGCATGCACTGAACTAACCCAGCACTGAACCGAAAATCACCGAAGATATGAACATACAAAGTCGTCGAGAAAGAGTTCAGACAATTGTGTAATTTGATAACATGCGATCTCGCTTGACTTTCAAAGGCTACAATCGCTACAATGTTGATAATAATTAAAACTATTGTGCACTGAACCGAAGAACAATGCAACAAGATATCAAAAAATATTAATCTTTTAAGAAAAGCCAAAGATTTTGTTGGCCTAGATACGCTCAAAATTATGTATAACGCATTAGTCGCGCCTCATTTTAACTACTGTTCAACTGTTTGGCAAAATAACAACCAAACACACTTAGACAAATTATATAAGCTTCAGAAACGAGCAGCAAGAATAATAACAAATTCGGACTATACTATAAGATCTTCGGACATTTTTCAAAAACTTAGCTGGAAACCTCTTGACTTAATTTTGAAAAAGCGAGATCTCCTTATGACATTTAAAACGATTAATGGCAAGCTTCCAGAATACGTAACACAACTATTTCACACTTGTGAAAACAATGGTTACGTACTGCGCAGTAGTAATTTAAAGCTGTCTCAACCTAAACCAAAAACGAATTTCTTGATTTCCAAGACTCAAGAAGCAAGGCTTGGAAGTAATATTTGAAAACCTACGACCTATCTCCAACCTCCCATACGTTTCAAAACTAGTCGAAAGGACAGTTTACAATCAATCCCATAATCATCTATCAGTTCATCATTTGTACCCTGGTAATCAATCGGCATATCGAGAATTTCATAGCACCGAGACAGCACTACTGCGTGTTAAGAACGATATACTTATGAACATGAATAGGCAACACGTCACTTTACTTGTACTGCTCGACCTCAGTGCTGCGTTTGATACCGTCGATCATGTTCTCCTACTTCAGCGCCTGCAATTGAAATTCGGTCTATTTGGAACTGTTCTTAAATGGTTTACATCTTACCTTTCTCAGCGAACACAAAGAGTTACAGTTGGCGGTGTGTCTTCCGAGAAATTCAAAGTTGATTGTGGTGTTCCTCAGGGATCGTGTCTAGGTCCGCTTCTGTTCGTTCTTTATGTAAGCGAACTACTTGAGTTAATAGAGCGTCACCTACCAGATGCACATGCTTATGCCGATGACACCCAGCTTTATATCTCGTTTCGCGCAGATTCTCGTATCGACCAAGAAACTGCAGTCCGAACTGTTGAGATGTGCATTGATGACATCAAACGATGGATGCTTGCTAATAGACTGAAACTCAACGAGGGAAAAACTGAAGTAATTCTAATCGGCACGTGGCAACAACTCGAAAAAATCGACTTCAACAATATTCGTGTTGGCAGCAATGTTGTTACTTGTGTTGAGAACGCCAAGAACCTCGGCTGCTGGTTTGACTCGCAGATGAAAATGGACACCCATGTTACTAAATGCTGCAAAGCTGCCTTCTTTCACCTTTATAACATTAGACGTATTAGGAAGTTCCTCGATCAACATACAACTCAGATTCTTGTGCAGGCTTTCGTTATAAGCCGCCTGGACTATTGTAACAGTCTTTTTTATGGCCTTCCTTCAACCCAATTGAGGAAATTACAAGCTGTTCAAAACGCGGCAGCCCGGCTTATCTGCAATACTCCTCGGTTCGATCATATCACTCCTGTCTTATATCATCTTCATTGGCTCCCGATTAAGTCCCGCATCGACTTTAAAATCCTTCTTATCACATACAAGGCCCTAAACAATCAAGCTCCGACGTACATTAAAGAGCTCCTCTCAATTAAAAAACCCACCAGTTACAACCTTAGATCCCACTCTGATCCGTGTCTACTAGAACGCCCCAGACTTAAAACTCTTAAGACCTTGGGTGATCGATCATTTTCTCTCGCTGCCCCAACTTTGTGGAACGCTCTTCCCAAAGCTATCAGGATTGCATCCTCAACAGCTACATTTAAAAAGTTACTAAAGACATTTCTATTCTTAGAAGCTTTTAATTAATGCCTGTGCATGTTCCATTTTTACTTCTAGTTATCGCTGTGATACTTTTATAAATTCTTAACATTATTGTAATATATTTTTATCTAATATTTATAATTTGTATATTATTTATTACTGTAAGAAGCGCACCAGAACATATCCACATGAAAAATGCGCTATACAAATGTAATTTCATTATCATTATCATTATCATTATCATTTATCATTACATCCCAGTAAACTTGTTGAAAACCCTAAGAGAATCAACAAGTTTAAAATCTGTCCATCATCTATTAAATAATTACATCTTGTAAATAAGTAAATAAGTATATTTTGTAAATAAGTATAATTTAGTAGTAGTATTACCCCCCCCCCCGTATAGCGGCGGAAGTCCCGTATAGCGGCGGAAGTCCCGTATAGCGGCGGAAGTAATTAGTATGCAGAAGCGAATAGAGCGCCGGAAGTAATTAGTATGCAGGAGCGAATAGAGCGCCGGAAGTAATGAGTCTGCAGGAGCGAATAGGGATGGGGGTATATTTGAATCGATCAGTAATACAAGTTCATTTACACATTGGTTTCCATAATGAACGGTTCAAACAAGAAGCTTCGTCTGATAGAAATAATATACGCCAAGGTGATTGCACATAGCATTGAAAGGAAATTTAGCCTGTTTTGTTGCGGGTGTAAAATACGTGACCAAGATTGCTTAATGTTGGATGAGTTTGAAAAATGGGAGATGTATGGTTTTGATGCTATAGAGGAAGCCGGAACTAATTACGCCGTCTGGTGTGAATTTAGTAATGTTATTGAAATCCTGAATGTTCCGTTTGAAAAATATTTCACGGAACACTTGTTGAGCTTGGAAGAAAACCCTGATCTTATGCTGATCGAATCATTATTTCAAGAATACCGGGACAATCAATCATTAATCGAAGTTCTATGCGATTTGTCTAATCCTAAAGCAGATCCACTGGAACCTGTTGCAGAGTGCCTCTTCAGCAGTCCCCCTACCTTTATATATTATGTTAAAGGAAAGAAAGAAAGGTTCGAGAGCAAGGAACAAGATGAACAAAAGGCATATCAGAACTATCTCAAAGATAAACTTCGAGAACTTTTTAATAACTTGTAAAATATTAAATATACTTTTTGTTAATAAACAATTTTTAAAAAAATATATTGTTTTTAAACTATGAACCGTTTAATGTTCTTCGCTCCAGTAGCTGAGGTATCCCAAAATGGCTTGATATTCAGGAAAGTTTGACTTAAACTTTAGGTCTTTTAGGAATTCGGCGGTTGTTTCGGGGTCTTTGGTTAGATTTTTGAAATGTTGAATGACATGTTCATGAGGGTCTAGTTTCATGACGCGTATAGCTTCGGTGAATTGTTTCGAAACTGTTTGATGTTCGATCACTCGCTTTACTGCTTCCGATCCATGTATTATCCATCCCTCTTCTTCGGACATCGTGAGGCAATCGTGTCTTTTCTGACTTGGATGATTTACTTCACAACCACAGCATTTTTCTTTTCGAAGTTTATGGACTTGACAGTCAACGGCTTCCGAAAAGATAACATTCATTAGATTACACAGGTTTCTGATTTCCCAAAGCACAACTTCGTCTACATTCAGACACTTTGCCCAGAATACTTGCTCACACGAGTTCATTTTGACTGTGTATAGTGACGATTTGCTTTATATAGTATGGTGTACGTACACGGTGTACGTACACCACTACGTCATGTCCATCTCTGATTGGTTGATGCGTACGAATATAAATTAGGTGTACGTACACGGTGTACGTACACCACTACGTCATGTTCATCTCTGATTGGTTGATGCGTACGAATATAAATTAGGTGTACGTACACGGTGTACGTACACCACTACGTCATGTTCATCTCTGATTGGTTGATGCGTACGAATATAAATTAGGTGTACGTACACGGTGTACGTACACAAATTACGTCATAATCACACGCATCCCTGATTGGTTAGCTGTGTTGGATGGATAATATAAATAGAGGAGACGGGCGATTATCGTTATTGTGCTCATAGTTTTCACTTAGGGAAGTTAGGTTAAATATACTGTTTACATCGAAAGAGCTTTGGTGGATATTTTGTTTGACAACTAGCTTGTTTTCCAGGTAAATGTTTAGATTTACTTAAAGGGTATTTGTGTAATAATTTTGTTTGAGGGAATCGTTTTTTTGTTTAGATATGGAAAGAAAGATTAAAGAATGTCAGACGATAGCGGAGCTTTTGGCTTTGGAAAGTCAAAGCGTATTCAGTGAACTGGAAGAATGTTTAGTGTTTGAGAAGAGAATGGAAATTTTTCTGCGGATAAAGGAATGGCGTTTGGAAAACGCACGGTTAGGACTAGTACCTGATCTTACAGATACCTGGACGCCCGGACAACGCGAAAGCTTTCTACGTAATTGGCAAGATGAAGAGCTTCCGATGCAGATTAATTGAGGTGAGAAAAGATCTTATGAGGAGATGAGCAGCGATGACGATGAACCACAAGTCGGTCGCGGACAGAAAAGATCTTGTGAAGGGATGAGCAGCGATGAACCACAAGTCGGTCGCGGACAGAAAAGATCTTTTGAAGAGACGAGCAACGTTGATAATGAACCTGGACAAGAAGGGAACGAGGTTAGCGACAACGTTTTTATGGTGCAGAGTGTGAAACAAGTTAATGTGAAAAAGTTCAAAACCCCGGGTATGGATTATCATATTCAATTTACGAATGCATTTGCGAATGTGGAGCTTTCCGAATATCATGAAAGGCTGCATGAAATATTTCAAGGCTTGCTTAATGAAGTTACGCACGGCGTTCCTCCTCATGACCAAGTACGTTTCGTCCAGCTGCATTCACGTGTGTTGGCAGAGTTCGAACGCGTGATCCAATCACCATTTTCGTCTCAACGAAAGTGTGGATGTCAATATTGTTCATGTGGAAATGCCTCATGGAGGCAGGCATACGAAGCGAGCTGAAATTAATTTGGAAAAGCATTTAATGAAGAAACGCTCAATCATACGGATCCGGAACAATGATCAACTTTGTTTGGCGAGGGCCCTGGTTGTTGCGAAAGCCAAAATTGATAACGATCTCCAGTATACGAGCATTGTTAATCGTCGCCGGGCTATGCAAACCCGTTTGGCTCGTGAATTACACCAGAATGCTGCCGTTCCTTTGGGTCCTTGCGGTTTGGATGAAGTCAAACAGTTTCAGACGTACCTTTCCAATTACCAGATTAATATTGTGTCCAAAGATCATCAGAACGCTCGTATTTATACTGGCCCCGATCAGGAAAAGAGATCTGTACCTTTACGATAATCATTACGACGTTATTACCAAAATGCCAGGGTTTTTCGCTCGTAAAAAGTATTGCCATACATGCAAGAAAGCTTATGATCATCGAGAAGATCACCTATGCCCGAATGCCTGTTCATGTTGTCGCTTTCCCGACTGTCCCGTTGAGTCCTGGGGTCGCTGCAATGACTGTAACCGGATGTTCAAAAGTCAAGCGTGTTTCGATCGGCATAAACAGTCAAGCGGAAAATCGATCTGTGCGACGATGATTAAATGTCCTGACTGTCATAGACTTATCAAACGAGGTCCGAGAGATTCCGAGAAACACCATTGTGGCATGACAAAATGCTTAATATGTAAAGAATACACTCGACCCGGCGACCATCGGTGTTACATGCAGCCCGTGGAAAAACGAAACGAAGGTTTATCGGACAGTGACGATTCGTCTGAGCACCCTGAGGATGATGTTACGGAAGGCGGGTACGACCAAATGTTATTCTTTGATTTCGAGTGTCGTCAGGAAAATGGAAATCACGAGCCCAGTTTATGTGTGATTCAGAACGAAGCCGGTGACGAATGGGTATTTGAAGGGGATAACACACGGAACGAGTTTTGTGAATGGTTATTTCAAAAGGAACGGGCAAATTGTGTGGTGATGGCTCACAATTTCCAGGGGTACGACAGTTACTTTATTCTCCAATACTTACGGGAGAACGGTGTCAAGTACGATGTCATCATGCGCGGTGCTAAAGTGCTTTCCTTATCTGTGGACATGTTCAAGATAAAATGTATCGACTCCTTGAACTTTATCCCAATGAGATTAGCAGATTTTCCAAAAACCTTTGGTATCGACGAACTCGCAAAGGGGTACTTTCCGCATCTTTTCAACAAGAAAGAAAATGAAAATTATGTGGGACCGATCCCACCCACTCCCTACTACAACCCGAACGGAATGAGTCCTGCAGCGAAGGAAACGTTTTTACATTGGCATAGAAATTTGAAGGACAACGAATACGTGTTCAACTTCAAAGAGGAAATTCTTGCTTATTGTCGTTCCGATGTGGATATTCTACGGCGTTGTTGCTTGGAGTTTCGCGAACTGTTCCGTAACGTCACAGGCATCGATCCCTTTGAGAAATGCCTCACCATTGCGTCCGCGTGTAATCTAGTGTATCGGACCAATTACCTTGAAGAGAACACCATTGCCATCATCCCACTACGCGGTTACTGTCCCGAGAACGTCCAGTCCCTTCTTGCACAAAAATGGTTGTCGTATACGGCCGAACGAAACGAAATTGACATACAGCATAATCGTAATGGAGGAGAGAAGCGTGTTGGTTGGTATTTGCTGGACGGTTATCACGAAGAAACCCACACGGCCTATGAAGTTCATGGATGTTTCTGGCATGGTAAGTGTTTGAATAAACGCCTCCCTCGAATAGACGCCCCTTAGAATAGTATTTAGAATAGTATTTTTGATTATTTCTTAAAGGATGTATAAACTGTTACACTCGCGACACGATGAATCCTGTCAAAGGTAAAACCATGCACGATCTTCATCAAAAAACCGTGGAAAAGATACAGTATTTGAAAAATCAAGGCTACAACGTGGTAGAAGTTTGGGAATGTAGAATCAATCGGGAATTGGCAGATAATGAAGACATGAAATATTACTTTGATCAATATGATGGAGTCGATCCCTTGGAACCTCGTGATGCCCTATACGGGGGACGAACCAACGCGTCGAGACTTTACCATGAGTGTAATGATGATGAGAAAATAAGGTAGGACGAAAAAAATTTTGGACGTTATGTTTTTACGTTATGTATGACGTCATGTTTTACTACGTCATGTATGACGTCATGTCTTACGTCATTCTAGATATGTGGATTTTACAAGCCTTTAACCCTGGTGCAATAAAATGACGCGAACGGTTGTGGGACATCCGCGCATCATCACCGAGAAATTTGGCGGCATTTCCACCTATTTTGGTCTGGTCAAATGCACAGTGCTTCCACCTCGAGGTTTGTTCCACCCTGTTCTTCCTTATCGCACCCAGGGCAAGTTGATGTTTGCGCTTTGCAGGACCTGTGCCGATGCCTGTAGCCAGACTCCCTGCGGCCATGCCGACCGTGAAAGAGCCATTCAGGGTACATGGTGTAGCGTGGAGCTGGAGAAAGCGCTGGAGAAAGGTTATCAAATCGTACAGATTCATGAAGTGTGGCACTTTCCCGAAACCTCGGATGACCTGTTCAAGGACTATATTGAAATTCCTGAAAATTAAACAGGAGGCGAGTGGGTACCCGAAAGATAGTGTCACCGAAGAGCAGAGACAACATTACGTGAACGAGTACTTTGGGAAGTCGGGAATCCATTTAGATCCCCACAAGATCGAATACAATCCTGGCTTACGCGCTCTGGCGAAACTGATGTTGAATTCGTTCTGGGGTGAGTACTATGCTTTCACTGATATGTTTCCTTTACATGATACTTAACAGTTTCTCGTTTAGGTAAATTTGCACAACGACCCAACATAGTTAAAACCGAGCAGATAAAAGATCCACAAGTATTCTTTGACTACCTCACTTCTGATGAGATCAACGTGCTTGATGCCGATTTAGTGAGTGACGACATCATCGAAATCCGGTACGAGTATACGGACAATTTTATCAAACCCGATGCCAAGACCAACGTGGTCATTGCTGCTTTCACCACCGCCTATGCCCGTCTCAAGCTTTACGGCGTGTTGGACATGTTGCAAGAGAGAGTGATGTATTACGATACCGACTCAGTGATTTTTGTCAGCAAACTCAATGAACCCGAACCTCCCTTGGGCAACCATCTCGGCGAATTAACCGATGAACTGGGAGGCGAATACATTACTGTGTTTGCGTCGGGCGGTCCGAAAAATTATTGCTACCGTACGAATAGTGGTAAAGTTGAGACCAAAGTGCGTGGAATCACTCTAGACTGCACGGCGAGGCAGAAGGTGAACTTCGAGGTGATTCGTGGACTGGTGTATTTACATGCTAAATGTCAAGTGACGGGGCAAGTGTCTGTGGACATTCCGTTTAGAATCACAAGAAATACCCGGACCAAGGAAATTGAAACGAAGCGTATGAAAAAGGACTATAGAATAGTTTATAATGAACGTGTAATTATGGATGATTACAGAACATTACCTTATGGGTACTAAGACATAACAGTTGTTCATTACAGTTGAAATAAATATTTTTACAAAGACGGTTTGATCTCAATGTTAATTTTTAATGTTCAGTTTGTGGTAATGATCCAGATTCACCCCCGTTTCTTTCTCCAGTGCATCGATCTGCTTTTCTTTTTTTTCTGGCCATGTCCCACATCATCATTTCTCAGATTTTCTCTAGCGTTCATCTGGTAGGTAAAGGTGTTCCCCTGGGGGCCCCGGGGTACCGTTATACCCATTAATGTTTCCAATATGATTTGTGTCAACATAATGGAGTGCAACGTCGCATTGTCAATAAGTGTTGCTGGTATTATATTCTTCTCTATCAAAAGTTTCATCAAATCCAAAGTTGCCAAATTTCCCTCTTGCATAATAATTTTGTCCGAGAGCCAGTGAGTGACAATGTTTCTCCAAGTCATGTTTGCTTCAAATGATTAGGGAACTAAAGAGCCAGTATCCTTTATAGGTTTTGATTACGGAATAATATGTAAGTTACAATAACTGAAAGATCACGTGTTTCAATGCTCGCCTGTGTTTCGCGCAAAAGATAGTTTTCCAATCGTCCGCCGTATACTCAAGCAATTCGAAATCATGTACTTTCGTATCACTCAGACTTTCAGTAAAGGCCTCCATCACTTCTGTTTCCGAAGCCTTTTCCAGAGCATGATCAAAGTATAGACATAACCGTTCGTCTCTTTCCATCGTAAGACACTGGTGATGCGTCTGGGACAGATGCTCTGTCATGCAACCGTTACAATTTTCAACAACGAGCTGAGAGATGATAGGAGCGATTTCTTCCGCGGAAACTTTTAGAAGTTTTTCGACGATACGTTTTTGGCGGTAATAGAAAATAAGTTCCCTATTATCGATATCGATAGGTTTAGACATGTTTACTCTTTGTCTGATCGAAAGTAATGAATGTTCCTTCCCGATGGAAAAAGCATTTATACACGCGTGTACCTTCAGGAACCTTTTCATATTCGAGTGTACGTCATGGGACACTCTGCTAGTAAAAATCCGAAGGTCGAAAAGAATCATAATAAACAGAAAATGTTTAGAATCGGCATAAGTGTAGGACGAAACGATCTAAATCTCGAGGGGCATGTACAAATGGGATACTGTAGTAAAACCGTTAAAAATTACAATCCCGCTGAAAAGACCCAGGAGGATAATATTCAAAACGTTGAAGAATGAAAGGATTCCTTCATTTCACGTGTGAACATGGATGACTACTTATCTAGCGTTTATTCCGATCCGAAAAGGCCCGGAGGATTTGGCGGAGTGGATCGTTTGTACCAGGATGTTAAAAAAGAAGGAAAGTTTGCGATAAGTCGTAAAGAAATTAAGGAATGGTTAATGAAACAAGATGCGTACACATTGCATAAACCCATGCGTCGCCACTTTAAACGAAACCGTGTCATCGTGGGGGGTATTGATCAGGAAAAGCAAATGGATCTGGCGGATTTGCAATCCATGCAGAAGTTTAACGATGGTTATCGCTATTTACTTGTCTGCATCGATGTTTTTTCCACGTATGCATGGGTAGTCCCGTTGAAAAACAAAACAGGTCCTGCGCTGGTCGAAGCTTTCAAAGTCATTTTAACGTCTGGACGCAAACCCGAAAAGATCATGACAGATCAAGGAACAGAGTTTCTAAACAAACATTTCCGAGCGTTGATGAAAGAAGAAGACATCGAACTGTACAATACGTACAATAACACGAAAGCTTCTATCGTGGAACGTCTGATTCGTACTCTAAAACCCAAAATGTGGCGCTATTTTACAAGAAAACCATGCGATACATAGACATGTTACCCGACATGGTCTATTCCTACAACCATAGTGTTCACCGTAGCATCAAGACAAGACCCGCGGACGTTACTGCTGAGAACGAGAAGAAAGTGTGGCACACTCTGTATGATGATCATAACGTTGTGAAAAATGTAAAGTACAAATTCAAGGTCGGTGATCAAGTGAGAATTAGCAAGATGAAACGAACATTTGAAAAGGGATACTTGCCGAATTTCTCCAAAGAGATCTTCACTATAACCAAACAAATACCTCGTGATCCTCCTGTGTACAAACTAAAGGATCTGGACGGTGAAGAACTCAAAGGAACATTTTACGAGAAAGAGTTGCAAAAGATCATTAAGGAAGATGACGTCTACGAAATTGAGAAAGTTTTGAAGAAACGTGGACGAGGCAATAATGTACATTATCTTGTAAAATGGTTAGGGTACCCCAATAAATTTAATTCGTGGGTACCCGCTTCTGAAATAAATAAGATTTAAACCGTTGAACGTGCTGTTTGTCTGTTATTCTCATCGGGGATTCATCATGAGCGGAACACATTTTTACCTCACGCTTTCGAGCAATGCGTCCCTGGACGTTTTTCCCGATAACAAAACGACCGAATATCGTGTAAAATTACCACAACCCATTGATTTGGATGGCAATTGGGAAGTCGGACTGTATTCCATTTCCTATCCCCACACATAGTATACCCTGCGGGATATTAGTGCGGACACTCACTTCCTTTATTTGGGTTCTACCGATAGATGGATATCATCTGCGGCCATAAAGTACGGACACTATAAAACTATGGAAGAGTTTACTAAAGGTATGAACAATGCTTTGAAACAAGAGATCGGTAATAATACTGACATATATCTAACGTACAATGCCTTAACGGGAAAAGTGACCGTTCACTTGAAACCCAAATGCAAACTCTTTTTATTCGACAAATTGTCCCTTATCCTGGGATTCGGTGGAAAAGAGGTGAAAATTGACAAAACGGTTCAGCCTCAGATCGTTGGAGATACGAGTGCGCAATTACTTCGAAGCATTCCCGTCCAAGGAAAGTATGGCGAAATCGTTACGAAAACGTTTACCAAATAACCATTTTCCCAGCTATACGACAAAAATCAGTGTCCGAAAAGAAAATAATAAAAGTGCGCGATAAAAGAAGAAGTAATATCTCCAGTCTTGGCCGGTTTTTCCAGAACGTTCCATTTGAAGATATTTTATCATCAGTTCAATCTCCTTGTGAAAAACTCTCAATTTTTACCGACATAGTAAACTACGGACTGAACACTATTATGCCAGAAAGATCTATCAAAGTGCATGCTACTGACCGTCCGTGGATGACAAATAATTTGAAACGACTTATCAATAAAAGACAGAAGGCATTTGCAACGGGTAACAAACCTTTGTTCTCACTCCTACGAAATAAAGTCAATCGTGAAAGAAAACGATGCCGTGAAATATATTATAAAACTAAAGTGCAGGATCTCAAAAATACTAAACCTAGTCAATGGTGGTGCGAAATAAAACAACTCTGTGGCTGCAAAACAACAAACCGTAAAGATCTACGTTCTATCCTAAGGATAAACAACGATTGTTCCGACCAAGTACTAGCTAATATGATAAACGAAGCCTTTATTAGTGTCACAAAAGATTATACCCCTGTAACAGACGATGCCCATGTAACCCAAGAGGAAGATGACCCTATACAAGTTAGCCTAACATCTGTTCAGCAGAAGTTACGCAAAATAAGTATATCCAGAACAAATGGTCCAGACAAACTTCCAAATTGGGTATTAAAAATATATGCTGATATCTTAGCTCCAGCCATTACAGACATTTTAAATTGTTCATTTCGTAACTGTGCGGTTCCACAGGCATGGAAGATGGCTGGCGTATCACCCATCCCTAAAACATCGAGCATAACTGATTTCAACAAAGACCTGAGACCAATATCGTTGACGTCTACACTATCGAAAATCGCGGAAGGGTTTGTAATCGACCTCGAACTGAAACCTAAAATTTTACAGAAAATAGGTCCCCACCAATTTGGCTTCATTCCTAAATCATGTACAACTCATGCAATTATCTCAATGCTACATAACTGGTTGGCCGCAACAGATGGAACAGGTTCTACAGTGAAAGTTGCCTTATTAGACTTTAGGAAAGCTTTTGACTTGGTGGACCATACCCTTCTTATATCAAAACTTATTAACTACGGAATTAAACCATCAGTCACTAATTGGATTACAGACTTCTTATATAAGCGTACCCAAAGAATTAAGTTGAATTATAAGTGCCATTCCAATATACTGCAAGTCCAGGCAGGGGTACCTCAAGGGACCAAATTAGCACCATGGTTGTTCCTCATTATGATAAACGATTTGAACGTTTCAGAGAATTCAACAAACAAGATGTGGAAATTCGCTGATGATTCCACAATTTTGGAGGTCATCCCTAGAACTGAAAATAGCAATTTACAAGATATAGTTGATCAAGTGGCTAATTGGTCAAATAATAACAAATTTCAATTAAATTCTGGAAAATGCAAAGAACTTAGAATAAATTTTACTAAAGACCCTTGCAGAGACGAACCAGTCAAAGTAAATGATAAACATTTCAAAGTGGTAACATCCGCAAAAATCTTAGGAATGACTATTACCGATGATTTAAAATGGAATGTCCATGTGGCAAATATTTTATTAAAAGCTTCCAAACGACTTTATCTCCTGAAACAGTTAAAACGTGCGAATGTCGATACTAATTCATTGATCAAATTCTACTGCGCCTGTATCAGATCTGTCCTTGAATACGCTTGTCAGGCCTTTCACTCAGGTCTTCCTAATTATCTTTCAAAAGAAATTGAACAAATTCAGAAAAGAGCCCTAAGAATTATTTACCCTTACGTGGATTATAGTGAAGCGTTGGAAATGGGAAACCTAGAAAGACTAAACGACCGTAGAGAGAAACTATGTGAAAAACTGTTTCGTGAAATTGAAGAAAATGAAGATCACAAACTTCACGGACTTTTACCAGAAATGAATAAGGCTGGTTATAACTTCAGAACAATTAAGAAATATAATCTCCCAACGATTAGGACAAGTAGATTTAAGGACTCTTTTATCCTTGAGTACGCATCACGAAAGGAAATAAAAACTTATTTTAAATATTTGAATGTATATATACATATATATATATAACAATTTTTTTTAAACATTAGTACTATGTATTTATAAATTTTATAACAACCAATTGTAATTCAGTCATTTGACTGCAATAATTGATTTAATAAACGATTCATCTATCTATCTATCTACAATACGTGCCTGTTCAAACGAAATCCTTCGGAGACGTGAAAGTTCTTTTAAGGAACGACACGGGCGATCCAGTGCCATTTGAACGGGGTAAGGTGGTAGCGACACTACATTTCAGACAGCATACATACTTCACTTGAGGAAGATGAATAATCCTTACGTACGTTATTACCTGGATCAACAGCAAGGGCGTGGTATGCCAGTGTTCAGAGGCAGCCCCTGGCAGGTAGGGTACGGGCTGGGAGGACTGTTCCGTACTCTTGCAAGAAAAGCCATGCCTTTGATCAAAACCGGTGCAAAAGCTCTTGGAAACATTGCTCTAAAAAGTGGGACAGACTTTGTGGGCGATGTTCTCGCCGGTAGAAACGTCAAAGAAGCGGCAAAAGCACGAACCGTAGAGGCCGCGAACGTTGCGAAAAGAAAAGCTATGAACAAATTGATGGGTCAAACGGGAAGTGGAAAACGTGCAAAGCGCTCGATAAGTGCAAAGCGAACAGCTAAAAAGAGAAAGGCATCGACATCTACAGCCAAACGCAGTCCGACCAAGAAACGGAAAACAGCTCAAGACATATTTGGTTAAAACCATGAATTTCGTACATTCCAAATCGCAAGAATGCACAAAAAGCGAACTCGATCTATTCTCTGTGCCCCCAACACAGATCAGTTTAGAGAAAGGACACTGGGTAGATCATCAGCCCGTCTCCAGTGTAACGGATGGTGGTGTCATCACGTTCCTGTCTCCAGGCACTGAAGATTATGTGGACCTTGCTAGAACGATTCTCGTGGTGAGAGCGAAAGTGACAAAACCCGATGGCACGAATCTCGGAGCAGCCGAAAAGGTATGGTGTTTTTCATATTGAATACAGCGTTTTCAAATATTAATTTCCTTCTAATCTGTTTAAGGTTGGAGTGGTGAACAATTTCCTCCACAGCCTGTTCAAACAGGTGGATGTCTTTTTGAAAGGGAAGCAAGTCACACAGGCTACCGGAACCTATGCATACCGTGCTTACTTGGAAACCCTTCTGAATTACGGTCCCTCTGCAAAAGATTCACAGCTCGCTGCTGCGTTGTATTACAAAGACGCTGCAGGAAAAATGGATGTCGCGGATCCTACGGTGGCAGGTGGTAATGGCAATGCTGGACTCAGAGCAAGATACGTTTTCAGCAAAGCAAGTGGAACTGTTGAAATGACTGGCCCCATATTCAGCGACATATTCATGTCCGAACGTCTCTTGTTGAGTTACATAGATCTGAAAGTTATTTTCAATCGAAGCAGCGACGAGTTCTGTTTGATGGCCTCCGAGGACGATGCCGATTTCCGGGTGAAACTCACCGATGCTTATCTCAAGATACGTAAAGTGAAAGTCAATCCAAGCATTTCGGTGGCCCATGAAATCGCGTTGAAAAAAGGACCGGCCATCTATCCTATCCGCCGCGTCGAATGCAAGAGTTTCATCGTTCCCGCAGGAAATCCCTCCCTGAGAAAAGATAACCTTTTCAATGGATTGGTACCGAAAACATATGTCTTCGGATTGGTCGAAAGCGACGCGTTTAACGGTGCTTTGAAAAAGAATCCGTACAACTTCCAACATTTCAACGTATCTTCCATTGGAATAATCGTGAACGGAGAAGAAATGCCATTTAAACCCTTGCAGCTTTCCTATGGTGCAGCACCTAAATACATCGAAGCATTCAGCACCCTGTTTTCCGGTACGGGGAAAATGTATCACAACACAGGAAACGATATGTCTCGAGACGAATTCCCCAAAGGTTACGCCGTGTACGCGTTTGACCTTACACCGGACATGTGTGGAGCCTCTCCTCATTTTAAAGTGGTGCAGAAAGGAAATTTAGCCATTGATATCCAGTTCTCCGCAGCGCCTGCAAATGCTGTGAGTCTCGTATGCTACGGAGAGTTGGAGAATACCGTGCACATCGATTCTGAAAGAAACGTTGTCTACGATTACTCTGGATGAACACTGCCCAGACAACCCATGCCTTGGAACAAGATCCCGTAACAAGCAAGAAGTTTTGTGGCTTATTCCCTAGCGACAGGCTACCTCAGACGATGGACAGATATCCGTGTGGATTCGTAGCGAACACAGACCCGAGCAGCAAGCCCGGTACCCACTGGGTCGCCTTCTACTTTCCATCGGAAGAGAAAGGAGAATTCTTTGACAGTTACGGACATGCACCCGAGTACTATAGGAAATCGTTTGGAGACTTTTTAAAGTCTCGCGCATGGGATTTTAATAGACGTAAATTGCAAAGTGCTTGGTCGGATGTATGTGGACAGTATTGCATATTTTACCTTAGCCATAGAGTAAGAGGTCAGAGCATGAGTAGTATCGTACATTTATTTAACAATGATACGATTTTAAATGATACAAAGGTATCCCAGTTTGTTAAGAGGCATTTTAAGGTATTGTTAAAACATTCCAATGTTAACCTTAACCAGTTCAGTAAAAAGATGTTTTCAATAAAATTGTTGTAAAAAACTGTAGTGTGTTCTTTTTATTCTGCGCATGCGTACAAACTCACGTCCCACATGCGAACCGTGCATAAAAATACCTCCCCAAAGAACTGTCTTCAATACAAAATTGGTTTTAAAAACATTTTATTATTACATGCAAACAGTTACAACATTTTTAATAAGGAAGCCATTGTTTTGGTTTCGCCGCCTGTCTTCTGAGTAAACCACGGAGATATTTCGCGGGACTTGCACGTGGTGATGTTGGTGGCGGTGGTCTCGGTGGCGGTGTCTTAAAAACAGCCTCTTCCGCGCCGGACGGACTGCCCATCTGAACCTGATCCCATCTTTCCGTGTTTCTTGCAATATTTTTGGGTACATTAAGCTTTGACAGTCCGCGAAAGAATTCCTGCGCTCCCTTGGGATTAAAATTCTTACGTGCCCGCATGGCATCACTCGCCAAATCCGATATATTCGAATCAGGAATCTCCTTACCGTCCACTTTAACTTGACCAGATTCGTCCCAGGAAATAACGTCGGGTCTTGCTTTCAAACGTCCCAAAAGAGTTGCGGCTTTCTGGCGCAGGGTTACAGGTAAATGACCGATCACGTCCGCGTCAGATAAAGGCGCTCTCTCTTTGGACTTCTGTTCCGCATCCGTTGCTATGCGGACTGTAGGTATCTGATCGTCCTTCTGCCGCCTCAAACTCAGATAACTTTCCATGTTCGCATTGTACAATTTCTGTTTTTCGGCATCGGATATGTCTGTACTCTGGAGAATCTCTGACATCGCCGTATCCTGGTGCATCATTGGAGAATCTCTGACATCGCCGTATCCTGGACATTTATACGGTATTGAAATTTGGGGCTCAGCTCTTCAAAAGAAATATTTAGAACGCATTGACAAGTTTTTTAAGCGAGCGTATCGATATGGTTATGTACTGAAAGAGTATAAAATGTCTGAGCTGATTGAAACGAGAGACAGAATTCTATTCAATAGGATTTTAGATAATCCAGAACATATTTTATATGAACTACTGCCTGAAAAAAGACAAAAAAATTTAAGAAAACGTGATCATCCTTTCATCCTACCTCAAGTCAGAACTGATAGATTTAAGCGTTCCTTTGTAAATAGGTGTCTGTTTGATTATTTTTAGTTTTTGTTGCATGCGTATAAATTATCTTAAATTATTACATTAATATTGTAAATATAGTAAATAGTATATTTTAAAATTGTAACTAAAATCATGTAAAGACACACGTCTGTTGTGTCTAAGGATTACCAAAATAAAGATTTTTATTATTATTATTATCATGTTGGCTGTAATTGGGGAGGTCTCAATCTTTTGTTTCTGCTCATAACGATTAAGCACGTCCTCCGGGACCAATACCATGCGTTTCGCATGCTTCATACTAACAAACTTCCGAGTATACTCAACACGGGTGGTAAGAGAGCTGACAATAAATTTCCACCTTTTTGATTAAGGTACAATTTCTTCCGTTTTCTCGATACTTTCTTACTGGCCAGATCCCGGAGATGTGTCTTGTAACGCGCTAAACGTCGCTTTTGCCGAGGTGTTACCGGAATGACACCTTTAAGCAAATTCAAGGAACACTCACAAATAGCTGTGATGACATTCGCTGGAACGTTATCAATGAGTAATTTTCGCAATTTAGGTTTAGATTTGACAATGACTTGAAGATAAGGAAGACTTCCTTTCATGCGCTTTGACATCTTGCAAATGATGACTTTCCATAACACACGTAGTTTAAGTACGTTTCACGTAAACAATCTGTCTCTCTTCGGGTAAAATGCTGGTCCTCAGACGCATGTTCTCTGGTGTCAGCTGATGACAATCGATGACTAAATATCCGTAAAGCCTGCTCGTCGCATCGTGAAATGCCTCCAGAAGGTATCCGGTATGTTTAGGAAACATCTGCCTGGCAAGTGTGGAAACACCTAGCGAGTCACGTGGGTTTCTAAACACGACGAGAACGTGACTATTCAAACTAATCGTTCGAGAACGTTCGCCCGGTGGGAACAAATTCTGTGTAAGGTACAGCACGGACATGCCAAGGTGATGGGAATCACGTGTAAACAAATCCGAGACACGTGGATCGTTGGAACATTGTGACATCAAGTCATCGAGCACGACTAACGAGTTATCATGTCCGCGGGTCATCTCGCACAAATTATCGGGAAATCCTTCCACGAGAGTTAAATTGGGAACTGTCTGCAACATTTCTTCGAATTCCTTCTGATATATGCCGTAACAGTATATTATTTTAGTCGGCACGGGATTAAATAGTTCCTCTGCATGCCGTAACATGGAACGGACCAAATAGGATTTCCCGCTTTGACTTTGCCCACAAATATAAAAATTTGCTGGTGTTTTAAATCTCACGTCCATTGTGTTCACGTGCACAACACGCACTGCGTTATGATTTGATGTGTCCGTTCGTTTTATATCTTAAACACCTGTCTGATCATTCTACGGAAAATACTCTCTTCTTCAATTCGATATGCACTAAAGTCAAAGCTTCTCAGAGGGGCCGCAACCAAACGAACAGCCCTCCGCGTTGTATCCTCGGAACTGTGCATCAAATAAACTAATGTCAAATAGGCTATATGGCACGGCCAAAATTAGTCACGTTGATCGTGTTAAAAACAACATGCATTTCATTAGGATTAACATTCACTACCATTTGATTGTACAACGCCTCGTGGCGCTCAAGCAAATCATTAATAGTATGCGATAATGTTCTCATGTCAATATCAACGCCCCGTGTTTGCAATTCGTCCAGTATCACTTCCATTGCAACAAAACAACAAATGAATACAACAAGTGAAACAATTTATTTATATGCAACAAATCTCAAATTCAAAAGGAGAAAAAAAAGGGGGTATGGCGAACACGAAAATGTATATATATGTTTAGAGCAAAAATATTGTTAGTTTTTGCCGTGACGTCATAGCACCCAAACAATAACGGTGGCTGTCCTGCCTGGGTTAGAACGCCCAGTCAGCAATCGGGCCATCGGGCCTAATCGGGCCAAAAAGTGCCATTTCGGGCCTAATCGGGCCAAATATAATATCCGGAACTCGAAAAAATGAGCTAATTATTGATAGGAATTCGTTGAGCAAACATGGGTCGCACGCGTAGGGACTGCCCTGTATTTGGTTGTGGTAGTACAAATCTTGCAAGGTTAGCAAATCATCTCGATCAAGTACATGATATGAACACAGAGGAACGCAAGAAATGGTTGAAGTGGAGTAAAATAGGAATCTGTGTACCTCGACAGAGTGAAGAGCCAAAAGAATTCAACGTAGAAATGAGTCTGGAAAATTTACTAGAGCGACAAGAGGAGATGGAGAGAAACTTTAACGTTTACTTACAAAATGCAAGATTAAAGCATGGAGACAATAGTAGACGAAAATCTAAATCGGAGGACCACAAGAAATGGTTGGCATTTTAGTTTATTTACTCGAGTACGAGAAAGTACTATTGTTGCCTGCGAACAAGAAATGATGTGCATTCAAAGTTATGGATGTTAAACTTTGTTAAGCCCACAGAGCATTAAAGGACAGAACTACTAAACGGAGGATGGACGATCTAAACTGGAGAACACTGTAAAAGCCGGACAATATGTTTAAGAACTGTTTATTTGTGTAAATAATTATTGTACTTTAAAAAATAAATTCGGTTTAAAAACTGAATCTATGCCGTGTCAATTTATGCGAGTCTCATTAGCATTAGCATTAACATTCAATACCATTTGACTGTACAACGCTCCGTGATGCTCAAACAAATATTTGACATAATGGGATAATGTTCTCATGTCAACATCATTTTCCCGAAACTCGTCTGGTACCGGCCCTATTGCAACAGTCAATGAACACACAGTGTAAAACGTTTCAAATATATATTCATAAATATGATAATACAAAGCTCTTTAATTATACGTTAAATGTTTATATAAATGTTTCAGTTCTGCTGATCATCTGGATAATAACGATTGTAAAACAGTGGTACGAAAGGCGCCATGGTGTCAAGCTTTTTGGCAATTCCTCAGGACTCCATTCAAACTAATTACACTGGTTTCCGTTACAGCAGCAAAAGAACTTTCGACCGGTGTTAGGTCCTTCTTTTTTCACGTTTTTCATGAGACACGGTTGTCCGTGATGACAGTTTGGTTTCTCCACTTGCTTCTCATCAGCCCACATCCAGAGGGAACACGGGTTTTCACGTTCTGCACACATAGGCGTACCGGGCGGGGGGGCGGGGGGGGCGGCCGCCCCCCCAGTTTTTTGGGCAGTCGGGCAATATTCGATTAACAGTCGGGCAATTTTGGGTTGTAAAAAAAAAAAATCGGACAAATTATGTAATTTTTTTCAAAAATTTAGTCAATTTTGGGGCAAATGTATTTTTTGGGAAAATTAATGTGATTCTGCGAAAAATTTGGTACGTCCGGAAAATTTTTTTGACCCCTAAAATGGTACACTGACCGAAATTTTTTTGGCGACGGGGGGGGGGGAGGTCGCCAAAAAAAATTTTCCGGGAAAAATTTTTTGGTACTAGTCGGGGAAAATCACGAAAAGTCGGGCAATTTTACGAAAAGTCGGGCAATTTTCTTTCCGCCCCCCTAATTTTTTCCTTCCGGTACGCCCATGGGCCCACTTGAGCGCGGTTTTCTTTGTGGCGATCAATCCATTACAACTGATCATGCTATGCAAATAAACGTACACTTATGTAGTTTAAAGACATAAAGATCTAAAGGTTTTGAGTAATTAAAAACTAAAAATAAATTGCACAGCATGACCATGCAGCTGCTATGTCTAGCTTCGCCACCGGGTTTTTCTTGAAATACGAAATTTGCCCATTTTAACTTCTCATTTTGGACAGAAATGATTTATGATTAATCAACATTATTGTATTCACCTATATTGATTAGGTTCATTACAGGAGGCTCAACTACTGTCAGTAATAAGTGGAAAATAATCGAAATGATAAACTTACTGTAATTTAAAAAGATTTGCATAAATTCTTCGCAATAATGTCGACATGAATGAAGAATATGAAGTACTATAGAATCCTCAATAGGTAAGTAATGCGGGCGCGTATGAAGTAATAGCATAAATATGCAAA
>CACRXK020007201.1:0-23351 GCA_902702795.2 Paramuricea clavata
AAATTTATTCATTTTCTACCATAATATTAAATTTGGGTCAAGTTTTAAACGTAAATATTCACAAGTTAAGGTAAATTCAAGACCCTAGCTAGCCTTTTATAGCTCTTCACGATTCACACCATGCATATTAATCACAATTCACAGAATGTATATTAATCACAATTCACAGAATGGTATTTCTTTAACTCAATTCGATCTGCCAATATTAATTTCCGACATATATGACGGGAAGATTAAATATTAAAGAACTTCGCGAGTATTTGCAGTAGACATACGAAAATACCACCAAAAAATTCCGCTTGATCGATACTATATATTCAGAAATATTCATATAATTTTATTGTTTCTCGCTCAATTTCAAGCGAATTTCTTACCTTGAAATGATCAATGCAGTGAAATTTATGCAAATGACACATTATCAATTTTGCAGTTGCATTTTGAATGTTCCGCCTGATTCAAATGCTCGTCTTTTTGCTTCTTTTCAACGTATAATAATAACAAATATACCAAAAGAATCGCCATCTTCCATTCTATAGCTCGGAGCAGTCTCGGGAAATTGCAAAATAATCTAAGCCTATTATGGCAATTCTCGTGATCGGAAAGTGTTCGGCCAACTTCGGACGCCAAATTTTTGGTAAAGCATTACAGTTTCCTGGTAAAAGACTGCAGGAATCACTTCCGGAGTGTTTGTTTACCCTAGATACGGATTTTGATTGGCTTAGGCAGAAAAACAAATCTTTTAGAGCAATTTTCCTGATTATCGCGCACGGGAACGCACAAGTGTTGAAATGTATTGTGTTGTAGTTTTGTTTGAATCGCATTCTTAAGACGTTTTTGGCTTTATTTTGCAAACTGATAGTGCTAGTAATGATGGAATGTCTTTGTATGAAGACAGGTGTCTCAACCTGGCATTGGGAGTCGTGTCTGGAGTTTCAAGGCAAGTATTTGTATCATTTCTAGACAATTTCAATGTTTTGCCGTTGCCATGGCGTTGTAAATTTATTTGTATTTAGTATAGCTTCACTAGTACGACCAAGTATGTCCTCATATCGCTTTTTTGTGTTGAAATAATCGTTTCATACTGAAATTGACAAATATAAATGGTATTTATTTATATTGTTGACGAAAATTTATGGTGTTTTAGGCATAAAAATCTCTGATTCCTAGGCGAAGTAAAATGAGCCTTGAGCACATGTTTGGTTGTTTGTTACACACATAATAGCCAAGTATTCATACTTATATCTTACTAGTTGGCTCTTTTTATAATTTTATATGGCACCATGTCTGTAAAAGTTTTTATTCGCACTGATGAATATATTGATCCTGTTCCTATCTGCTGTTCCTGTTTCATAGCCTCAGGGAAGTAGAGTTCTGATGAGTCATGAGAACCCCACTCACCAACCCAGAGGGAAGGTAGGGGGATGAGTAGAGGTAGAGGGAAGCCCAGCCATTAGGACCTAAGGTTTCGAAAGCTACCTGTCTAGCATCCCCACTAGGCCCCATAGTACATGACGGATATGATGATCCTGATGCCAGGAATGTTCTCCCAGATTTTGCTCCTCACTGACATGTCCAGGATCCATTTCGATCAACTGTGAGCTTGAGTTCATTCGGCTCAATGAACTGTGAGCTTGAGTTCATTCGACTCTTTTTTACTAAGGGAATGCTTCAGGAGGTAGTTTCCTGGCCATACCAATACATATGCCCACATACAAATAACTCAAAAGTCATCCCCATATACTAATAAAGAAGGGGGTCTTGCAGTTCACCAACCTTGAGAGGTTGATTGCCTTTTAGTTTAAGCAGGTTTGGTAAAGGTCGACAGTGAGATTGAAAATTATTGGAGTGTAAAAACCTTATATCATGGTCTGTGGGCAATAAAAATAATTTCTCGGGTTAGGTACAAAGCGCTTATGGCATTTGTGAATATGGTAGATCCTGTCACTAAAGACTACAGCAACAAAATCAAGAAATAGGTTGGGGATTATAATATAAATATAAAGGAAATATTTTCACTACATAATCAGTTATATGCTTTGGCAAACATCACTGCTTTGGCAAACATTACTGCCTTGGAAAACATTACTTTTTTATAACTACTAATTATGATGATGCCAGCCTAACAACACTTGGTCATGCTATGTGCAAATATTTTCATGTTCTAGATTGTGAAAACAATCAATTTCTAAACAAATGAGCACTGATTACTTCAAATTTGAATAGCATGACCAAATTTTCAATCTGGTTATGCCACTAATAACTAAAGTCAATGGTATAATGATTATCTAAGAATGTATGTAGTGACTGTAGAAATAAAAACATTTTGCTAATCATGATTTGAAATTAGTATCGTTGGAAAGCGGAAGTCCTCTTTCGAACGATGCAATGTCTGTTTCCAAACGATGTATATTTTGAAAGATATATGCGTTTGAAACAACACCACTCGAAATTGCTACTTTTTGACCGGATGGGAATGAGTTAAGATAAGATTTCTTGACAGTTTTCGATTTTCGGTCTTGCTGATTGGCTGGGGCTTCAGTAGATTTTAATTTCTTGATTTCATCTTTAAAAAGTTCATTTTGAAGTGTCTTAATTATTCTAGTTTCTGCTTATTGAATCTGTTCAACAGTTATTCGTTCTTTAGGAATAAATTTGTTGCTGCTTGCAGTAACTGGAACACATTGTTTCAGAGATTTATCGAATCTTTATTGACTCCTTTGTCTCTTTGCTGTTGTAATAATTTTAGATAACGAAGACATAGTGCTATAGCTCTTTGCATATGTGTTGCCAGTCAGAGAAACGCTCAACTCGATCTAACAAGGTTTCCGTCGGTTTGTCCAATTCAGTTGCCAACATAACAACCCTTCTAACTTCAGGATCATCTTCAGATAACTCCACTGCATATCGACTGCTCGTTGAGGTTGCTGTTTTCCACTGACTTTCATCTTGCCACAAAAACTCTGGTCCCTTAATCCAAACAGGATTTTTCAGAAGTGTACTTGCAAAAACACCTTGTGATGCTAGATCAGAAACTTGTTAACTGATAGGAACAAAATTGCTCATGCTTTGAATTCGTATTTAATTGGATCTGTTGGACGACTCACTGCATTTGGCTTTCCAAGTACATACCCAATTGTACAGTTATTTAACAATGTATCACTACTTAAGTGCTTACCAATGTGGCTTTCAAAAAAGCCATTCGACCAAGACGGCGGCTATAACTTTTACAGACTCTATTCGTCAAAATATGCACCAAGGTCTTTTGACTGGATCTGTATTTATAGACCTTCGCAAAGGCATTTGATAGCATTAATCAGTCTGTTATTGAATAAATTAACAAAATATGGAATAAACGACCTTGCACTTGAGTGGTTTAACAACTACCTATTACGATGATCACAGGTAGTTTGCTTAGGAAATGTTGTTTTGGAACAGTGTCAGGTATTATCAGGTGTTCCTCAGGGATCTATTTTAGGTCCTTGCTGTTTGTTATATTTGTGAATGATCTTCCATCCGTTTTTTTTTAATTATCAGGTTCTCGTGTATGCAGACGACACTGTGATTTACTACGCATCAAAAACTGTTTCTGAAATCGAACAGATCCTAACCAATGAATTTGTCTGTCTGTGTCAGTGACTGCTGGATAATAGGCAGTGAGATGAGGGTAAAAAATAAGCTTAGAAAACAGACTCCGTACAAATACATAATTTTTACATGAATGGATAGATTAGAACTTACTTAGTTAGAATCCACTTCCCCCCAAGTGAAATAGTTGCACAAATTTAAGTACAACGTCTCCAAAATTCATGCTTGGTCGTATTTCAAAATCCATGACCCGCCATTGTTGTGTTGCAAATACACATGTGCTTGACCACAAAACACTTAATGCGCACGCAGATAACAAAAACTGATCTCAATCCAGAACTGGAGAAACCTGGACAAGAAAAAGTTGTGAAATGTGCGAAAGAAGGGCTGAACTGAAACAAGATGACATCGGAGTGTTTTAAAAATATATGATATTTTTATGTTTTGTGCATTTTAATGTTTTTTCCAAACATTCTGAGCAAATTACCGTGTCAAGCCCTGGCCAGGAACACTTCCAAGTCAACATTACAATAACAACGTATTCAAAATATGATGTTATTTTATACTACAGCAATTGCATGACGTTTGCAAGCGAATCTGTTTTTCAGGCTTTAAATATTATCACAATCCTAAACATTCTAGACCACGCATACCGCAATTTCTCTACCATTTTAATAGGGGGAGGGAGATGTAATTCTAATATATACAAAGAGTCTGTTTTCATGTTTGATTCTCTTTAAATATGCAACATCGGGTACTGTAAATATCAGTAAAATATCATAATTATCTTTCAAATACAATACTTTCATGCTTCACGATTTTATACATTAATTAATTGGTTACAGGAGAAAGGTGTGGCGAATAGGGGTGGGGGGGGCTGCTAAAAAGAGAAATTACGATATACCATAAATATGAGTTTTACTTGGTGTTCACAATCTTATTTATTTTCTAGATCTTTTCCAGTCAATTTTATTAGCCCAGGGTCATTGTTTATTATTTCCTTTGCATCTAATCTAGTTGATAACAATCTTTATTCAGGAGGCATTCTCACAGAAGTGATTTTCAGAATGGACCTGTACTATAGAACTAGTATTATACAAAGTGAAGAATATTATATCTAATCTATTTACATGTGGTCAAAAGTTAAAAATATCATAAATGATCTATCATTACAATAGTATACTTGCTGAACTGGTAAAAGTTTAAAAGTTTAAAAGTTGAGAAGAACAATAGTACATCATGGCCAACAGTCAAAAACTTTGGATTTAAATTGAGATATTGTCTGGGCATTTTGACAATCCGACTCAAGGTTGTTATAGTCATACACAGCATGATAAGTGACTTTATGTTTACCCCAATTTGTCCTTGTCTTGGGTAAATGAAGAAAGCAACTCTGTCGAGTATTATAATTATGAATACTGCTATTATATACTAAATTAAAGTCAAAGTTTATGTGATTATTTAAACATTTAAAAATTAAGGTGCATCGATGGGCACGTCTTCTTTCACTCAGTCGTTTCCATTTTAAAGTTGACAGAGTCTCTGTTGACGAAAAGGAAATTGGTTTGTTCAATATAATTTTTGCTGTACACTCTTCCAAGAAAACATCACACTTTATTAGTGTATTAATAATACGCAATGTCCAACGGCAGAATTTTGTATGTGTGATGATTGTGTTACAAAGTAAAAGGCGTGTCCTGCTAAGGTTATTTTCCTGCTAGTCCTAATATTACTCGTATCGTTTTCTTGTTTTTGTACAGTGGAAACTACTAAAACCATAACGAAAAAAACAGCCTATTTTTAATAAGCCTTGCATTTACAGTTATATTAACAAAATATAAATGCATATTATCATAAAATTGAATATCTATTGATTATATTCTAGTGTTGTTCAAGTTAACCCTGGTCATATTAATGAGCAAACCCGAAAATCTCATGATTTTTCAGTCAATCTCATGACTTTTTAGATAGCAACTCACTATTTCTGCTACTCAAGGGTTGGCAGGTCTGAGTCATGTACATGATGAATAATTTATTATTTCAACAATACATATTCAAATAAACTCAACTAACCTTTAAACAGAGAATCCACTGAAATTTTGCCAATAAACCACAAAACTTTGATGAAATATAAAATATAGCCAAACTACCAAACATGTGGGTAAAACATCAAATACAAACTATCCCTAGTCTTTTTTACGCATGGTTCGAACACCACCTGAGTGCAGAACTAAAGGAGGGGGTACAATTACAGGGTGCTTTTCAAAAATCTGCAAAAAATTCCAGTCTTCTTATCTACTCTTTATTAACTAGGTACATGTTAGGAGAATTTCAATGTCGATCTTTTGAGTAAAATTGTTTACTATGTAATATCTTCTACTTATATTATAAAAGAAATAGAAAAACTCGTCTCGTGCTGAGTGTTTTACATGCTTCTCGAGTATTCTCCCAACATTCCCCGTGTGCATTATCACACCATAAACGCACACAACTCATTTTCTATTTCTTAAATAAAGACAAGCAAAATGGCCCCATAATAAAAAGTAGTTTGGCGGAGTTTCCTGAATACAGTGACACAGAAGCAGATAGTAAGTTTTATGCTATTAAAACATTTTCTACATGTAATCTATACATGGCAAAGAAATAAGTGACTTAACTGTTTGTGGTGGTAATGAAACAAAGGCAGGACAGGATTTTAACTTTCATGATTATGCTGTAGTTTAGAACAGCTATATACTCTTAATGATGAGAAACATGCTTCTCCTAGTTAAACATTTAAGAGGCTGTGTCTGTAAAATCCGGTCACTCGATTTTTGGTTTAAAATTGAGTTGCTCTTATATTTTGTTTAGGAACAATACTTGGAATGGTTATGTCCGAAACGGATTTAATTTGTTTAAATTTTTTGAATCCTCTGATTTTTACGCGATTTTTCGCCAGTGAACTGTAAAAGGTGAAAGTTGCCGTTGTGAGACTCTATTTATAGATCGTTTTTGAGGCCTCCTACAGAGAAAAAAAATTCACTATTTTCTAGTAATATTCAGTCGATGTTTACAGTTATCTGTGATGTTTTAAAAAAAGAAAAATTTGTCTTGACTGTTTTTCTCAAAGTGAGCGACAGGGCCTCATTACAAAGTGGTACTCTCGGACCTGCCGTGAAAGTAAATAAAGTAGCCCTAGTTTGTCGTCAAATTTTCCGTTACTGGGACAAAATTGAAAAATATAGTAATGATAACTTAAAACAGCAAGGTTTGAATAGCCTATAACTGAAACAATATCTGCGGCTAGTATTTTGTAAAGAATGAAATTTCATGCGAAACTTTACTATTTTCACTTACCAGCCGCCAGTACCATAGAATGTCCACAGCTCTGAAAAAGTGTATAATTGCCACTGACAATCAACAGAAATTCACCAGTTCACCTTGAACGACTAAAATGGGACAGTTAGTCTTGAATTCTACCAATCCATGAAGCAACTGTGCTCAAAAATCCCCAGACACATACGATCTTAGTGTTGACAACTCAGTGATATTGTTTACATCGTGGTATTTTACTTCCGCCTCCTGCTTTAATACCAGAAAACGCTTAGAACAATTAAACTGATTTCATTTGGCCGTTGCAGGAGTTGTAGCCATGCTCTTCCAGGTTGAAAATTTTCAACAACTGCAGCGGGGGACAAAATTTTGCCGACTGCAAGCAAAACAGTGAAGCGGCAAACAGGGTTTAAATGTTCAAATTCAACTAAAAAAGACATTCTAACTAAATCTTGTTAGGGTTTATTTCAGAAATTACATGAATCATTTGCATAAGTGGTTGCTTTCTGTTTTGTCAAACTGTATAATATTTAATAACAAATCATGTACGTGTGTTCATTACAGTATTTGAGTGGTGAATCAGGCTTTAAAATTCACAAAGTAAATATCTAAATTAATGTCAATCTAAGTGCGATTCAGTGGTGCTTACAGTTGTTGCATAGAAAAACAACTACATTCTTTTACCAGTTCTTCGATCTTGAGAAGAAGATTTGGTTTCCTGTCACTGGCACCATATTCAACTTCAAAAGCTGTCAGCATTTCCTTTAATAAAGGAACAGTAAATTTGTTCAATTTACGATCAACAAAGTACTTGCAAATATTATAATTATCATACATGATTGGATGCGTTAAACCAATGGCGTTATGGATCGACGACAAGAATTCTTCCTCTATTTCATTTTCAACCTCATTAACATCTTCTTCACTTATGTCTTCAAGAGAATTGTCTAGCATCTGTTTTCTCCTGGATGCAGCAAGTCTCAAGAAAAATCCTTTAATTTGGCTAGCTTTTAGCCATTCCTCTCTTGCAAAAATTCTTTGTCCATCGGTGTGCCTCACTCTCCGCATTTCAGTCTCAATCCCAACAGGATCAGCTTTTTTACCAGTTTCTTGGCCCTCATTAAACTTTGCGATCAGGTAGTCTCTCACATTTTCGGGAAAGCGACGTACCTGAGAATGAAGACGCATGAAGAGCCCATCCTTGAAATAATTCTGTAGACTCACTGAGAATCAGGCTCTCACTTCCAGGTTTTGACTTGCTTGGCAATTTCAAATTTGAAATGTTGCCGAATTTACTTGCCCAGTCTCTTCTAATGGTGTCATACAAACTTTCTGATTCTTCTTACGTATCGTGCTGATGGCTACCAAGGTCAAGATGAACTTCTAATTGATTAAGGGGGTCAAAAGCTTGCTTGCAACCAGGCTGAGGGCATTCATACATCATGTCTGAGGGAACTTGCTGTGCATTCTTATTCTTGATTTGTAATTCACGAATGCTGTTATTTTCAAAAAAATGTTGCCCTTCTACGACCTCAAGTAGTGACGACCTTTCTAGATGACTGGAGAAGAGAAAATCATTCTTGATGAGTTTCCCGTTGCCAATCCCGTAAGCTTTCCATAACCTGATGCCATTACTCTCATACTGAAAGTTATGAATTGTACTACATCCTTTAACTTTCTTTATCACTAAGGAATTTTTCGCTTCGACTATCTTGCCAACGCATGCTGTAGTTCCAGAAACTTTCCTCTCCTTCAAAGCCTTTCTCATATCACTCGCTGTTAAAATGTCATTACCTTCATTACCAAACGTCTTCAAGGCAGACTTCATAGCGCAAATTATCCTGTCGCAGATATCTTTTCCTTGACCTGGCTCAGAGAAATGGTCATTTATTATTTTGAATCCAGTAAGCTTTGAGATGTCCTGGCATGCTGCCATGGTCATGTTGTTGTGATAGCAAGCTCCTTCGTCGGATCGTAAATACGCTCCAGAGATACTTGGGTTTTGAATTCAAAATGTTTTCTACAATCGAGACTACAGCATACCAATCTTGACTTGAGTTGTCAAAGAGATGTGTGAATGACTGTGTGTGCAATTTTCCATCAACCTTGGAGATTACACTACTTATATGCCAGCTCAGGCCTCTCTTTCCGAACCACTGAGACTGTTTTTCACAATACCTGGTCGGCAAAAATTTCATAGCCCAGTCCATTACAATCAACACCGTATTCTCATCAAGCCTCTTTATCATGTCTTCCTTCGCCTTATCTTGATTCACAGATCTAAGAATATGGGTCTTCCACCAAAACACGTCCTCTGAGGCTTCTCGCAGATCATACAGCAAATCTTCTCTCTTTTCTTGGGCATGATCGCCGAAACACCGACTGAAAATCATATTCTCGATCTCTTTTAAGAACATTTTCAAATCTTAGCACTCTATACATTTCATTTCATGTTTGTGGTCACATGGCTTTTGGAAACATTTTTCGTTTACATCGCTGAGTCCAAAGTTCACACAATGATCTTTGCAAGACTGCTTTCCATTGAGCAATGAACAGGATATTTGACTCTGAGGTATAATTTCCCATTTTTCAATCTTTCTTTCGTCTCTTCTGCCCAGGCGCTGTCCACACCAGCTTGTTCAAGATCATTCACTATTCTTTCAATTGTCTGAAATCCCATCACTCCATCAGCAGCAGTATTATCTAATCCTCGCAATGACTTACACTGAGAGGCTTCACATACTTCTAAGATCCTCAACATTGTGCGGCGACAAAGTGGACTAGTAAAGCCTTCTTCTGTACAGTATTTCATGTAGAGGGCTACCATGGTTGATCTGGTGATGATACACGCGGTATTTGGCATTTTTATTCACTCACCGCTCTCCAGTTTTAACTTGCGTACTCCAAAGGCAACGTCCTGGTAAAAGTGCGACCTATTGATAAAGTCAATAAAGTGGTCGAGCTTTGCTGCATCGACTCGCACCCTGTGTGACATTTTAGTCTCTTGGATTGTTCCTGGACCGTGTAGTCTTGCATGAGTACGTGCTTGATTTATCTGCCACTTGGTGACTTTGGCATATGGCTCGTGTAGTCGTATTAGGGTTTTCACTGTATACCTGTATGCATATATGCTTAAAATATGCAGCTTTAGTCTTCGAGTTGGTGCATTCGCATATGCTGTCATGAGAGCATCAAATTAAATATCTACCCGGATGTTTAAATGTTTGCCCAGATTGCATTTTTAACATTATCCGCTAAATCTGCTCGAATTTTCTTGATTTTTGCTAGCATAATGCTATTACATTTAAAAACCAAACCCCCCTGTTGAGGACCTCTGCTTTTGGGGACTTTTATCTCTCTGGAATACAAAAAAATCTGTGTAATAGCCCCTATTGGAAACAGCATTTTTCCCAATTACCGTCTGGAAAAATGCCTAATTACCCCCCTAATTACTTGGACTTAGAAGATTCAATGGATATCAATTTCCGTCTATATTCCGCGGCAGAATTGATTTACCCGCACCGAATACAAAAGTTTTCTACAAAACGGTCTCTTGCAAACGTCTTTTAGTGATAGAGTTTATCATTTCCCAACGCATTATTTGAATATCAACTAATAAAATATAATAATCGCACCTATGTTTAGTAACCGGAACTTGACAAAGATGTACATTTCACTGGTCGCGCCAGAATAATTAATTTGATTGAAAACTATGCAGGCGAAACAAGTACGTCCGCCTCCTCGCACCCATCTCACCCTTACTCGCCCAATAAAGCTAGGGAAAATTCGGACACTACTAAACCACGAAACGGCGAAACGAAACGGCGAAGCGAAACAGCGAAACAACCGAACAAAATAGACAAACAACCGAACGAAACAACTAAACAAATATGGAAATGAACTAAAAAGTATTGAGATAAAACGATGCATGGTTGGTTGGTTGGTTATAAACTACTGTATGTGTAGAGATCTCTATGCTGGTTTCATACATGGACCGGGTTGTGTGTGTGTTAATTTAAACACGCAACAGAAAATGCGACCGAGTCTGAGCATCGACGGGTTTGAGGAACTTTTACTCAGAAATCTCACCTGCGAATTTTAGGGCAGCAAACGAAGGTTTGTGATCAGGCTGTGAGGCTATAATGCAACTGCAACATTAAAAATGTCTGCAAGTATGGAAGGTGAGTGTGGTTTTTGTTCATTTCAAAATGAATTATTCATAACGTTGTAAGTGTTTTTTAGCAAAGTTGCCACACAGGTTAATAGATAACGCTATTTGTTATCAGCTTTTAAGTGTTACTGGATAAGATGGCTAAAACTTTTGTTGATATTTGAAGGATTGAACTATTATAAACGATCAAGCGAATCATTTATATTAAAAATATGGCATCAAAAATGTGTTTTTAACGATAAACTGTATATCATTTCTGTTAAATCTCGAAGATTTTTTCTTCTAGTTCAACTAAAGTCGCCTGATGCCTCTGACTTTGAAGAAGAGTGCATTGTCATTGAGGTACGATTTAATATAAATAACATAAGTACTGTATCAGTCAAATAGTCAATTCCAGCAGTGCCCATCCCCCTGGGGTATTAGCCATTTCTGGAAGGATAATAGCTATGCCCCCACCCCAGCAAAGAAAAAGTGTGCCAAAGCCCAACCCCCGGGCAAAAAAATTGGTTTAAATCCACACTCCTGGGCAATAATATTGACTCATTTGACTGTTTAGTACACATTAATTTGCACATTATAATTCTATGGACAAGATATATGCAAAGTAGAAAATAGATGTTCTACAACAAGAATAAAAATACTTTTATATTAATGCAACAGTATAAATTCTCAACCCTAACTTCAGCACATCTAACTTAAGACTGTCAACTTTTGAACATATTGTCTTTACTTATTAAGGCAGGTTTCGGATGTCGCTGATGGTCGGCAATTCACTCGTGTAGACAAAGGATTTTATTCATCAACGATCAAAGACAATCATTTGATCAATGGTACTTTAGAGCTTTGCCGACCATTGGCGACATATGAAAAACAGGTTTACTTCGGTGCTGTATGTTATTATTTTCCAAACAAAATGTTTGTTGTCCAAACAAAAGATGCAGGTCTACATGACCATATAATTTAAACTTATATAAAGTGTGCGGGGCTGATCGGAGGATTAAATATCTACCCGGATGTTTAAATGTTTGCCCAGATTGCATTTTTAACATTATCCGCTAAATCTGCTAGAATTTTCTTGATTTTTGCTAGCATAATGCTATTACATTTAAAAACCAAACCCCCCTGTTGAGGACCTCTGCTTTTGGGGACTTTTATCTCTCTGGAATACAAAAAAAACTGTGTAATAGCCCCTATTGGAAACAGCATTTTTCCCAATTACCGTCTGGAAAAATGCCTAATTACCCCCCCCTTGGAAATTCAGCTCCTCGACAGGGGGGAGGGGTTGGGTATTAAATGTAACAGCCAATATTTTAGTGCCGTATCTAAACTACTAGCTGTAGGTTTAGTTCTTGGGGCCCCAGACTTCCGAAACCGAGACCCCAAAATGGTTAAATTGTGAAATAATGGTTTTCTAAAAAAATTAGTGTTGTTTTCCGGGAAAAATTTTTGTTTTTCATTATCTTTGAAAAATTTTTAGCCCGCGTGCAGGCCCAAGGGAACTGATAGTGGGCCTGCAAGCAAGGCCCGATATTTTGTAAAACGCCCCTTTTCATAACACGCCCCCATTCGCGCGTCAATTGTCAAAAAAGAACCAATGACAGCACCCAAATATTGACAAACAAACTCGCATTAAAATGTTGCGGGGTTTTCTCTGCTTATTCAGAACATAAACAATGTCTAAATGGCTGCGTTTTAATTTGCCAGTGCTCATTTTCAACTAAAATCGGAACAGGCAAATTAAGACGAATTTCAACAGAAAACCAGTCTCAAACTTCAAATCATGAGGGAAGTCATGCAACCACATCAGCATTTATAATGTGTGCTTCGCTGTCGCCATTGTTATAATTAAATTGTCTCACTTATCAGATTGTGTGTGCAATTCTTGTTGGCGGCGGAAAGTACGAATTTTATTTCAGATCATTTTCTTGAGGAACATATAACGAATCAAGTCTGTTTGAAATTAATGAAACTCAAGTAAAGGTTACTATACTCTATAGTTTACCCCAGTCGTAATGTTGCTATTCCAACACCTCACGACAAGCAATCCCCATTGGCATAACGGCAAAAACATATCTTCCTTCACGTAAACAATAAACAGTCTGTTCTTGTTCCATTTGTAATCGAAAAAAGTGATCAATTTACGAATTTTAAGCTTATCGAGAGCCTTTGTCTATGCCTTTGTGATGAATCACTGACCTAATTATAGAATCCAACAGCAAACAGCCAATCAGAATGCTGCGTTCGTGGGCGAACGCGGAAAGTACAAAATACCGGGCCTTGCTTGCAGGCCCACTATCAGTTCCCTTAGGCCTGCATGCGGGCTAAAAAATTTTAAGCTTCTGTTGTCCAAGAAATGTTTTTAAGGTATTTTCTTCAGAGAAAACTTTTTATGGTTAGGGACCGGTCATAAAGTAAAAGGGGGGTGGGGGGAGGGGCGGGGATGTCCTGTGAAAATAATATATTTGGTGTCTGCACTTTTGGTAGCCCACCCCTTAATTAGCTGCACAAAAATTTGTGGCCCACCCTTAAATTGGTGCTGAAAAATTATGACCCACCCTTTCAGAAACGCGAAAGATTAAGCGTTCTATTTCTCTGTTGCCAAATAATCTGTGTTACAATACTCAATAGCTATTCAAATGGTGCAATTAAAATTCAGGGCCTCTTTTAAGGATGCGTGACTGGAGAGGACCTGGGGAAGTTCCAGTCGGCAAATCTGTATCACTGCAGCTACGAGCATATATATGCATGGTTTAACTAATAAGTATACGTCATAGGGCAACAGATCAGACCGTAACTAGGATTCTGAGACAACTGAGTCGACCACCCTGGGGGCATACCCTCCAGAAAATGTTGGATTTCTTGAAGCTCAGATAAGCTATTTCCCGCATTTTTGAGGAGTTTTCCAACAAGAAATTAACCTTATAAACAGTGACACAATTACTGCAATTTCAAATGTAATCCAGTCCCAATAAGGCAGTATCGTTGTCATAATTAGAGACCTTTAGTTTGACATTTACAACTAACGCCAAACTGCTAACGGTGATTGTGATTTAACTACGCTCTTGTAGAAATTACACTAATTTTGTTACATAATACACATCCTACACAAAGCTAGTGACATTTAGCAATAATGATTATCAGAAAATTAGTTAGCCACTACCAACGTATTAGCCAAGACAGTAAATTCAGGTTTTAAGTTTGAGGTTAACGTTTGCGGTATAAATTTTACACATGGATCCTGATACGTTTTATTTCTATTTTTATAATATGAATTTTAATACACATGCCCTTGAAAAAATTTCTGCATATTTTTACATGGCCCACCCTTATGATTGCACTTAAATTTCGATGACCCACCCCTTCAACCGTGCTCAAAAATAGTGACCCACCTCCCTATTTTTCCCAGCCCACCCCCCTTTTACTTTATGACCAGTCCCTTATGTTTTCGGGGAGGGGGATTTTGGAACCCCCCTCCCCAACATTTTCGGGAAAAATCCAAGGGGCCCCAAATTATCGGAATTGGGGGCCCAAATGTTAGTTTTCACCCAAAGATACAGTATGTCTGCAAGTAGCATTAGCATATTGTTAATATAAGATTTGACAAAAACTGCAAATAATAATATTTAATAGAAATACTGTGCCCCAAACATTGATCGTTTGAAACCAGTATGCCCCCACCTCAGGCATACCTTTGGGTATTACCCGGACCTGGTCACCAAAGCAGTAAAAGCAGGTGTATTCCAAGTTCACCAAAAATAGCAAAATGGTGAAAATTTACCTATGCCCCAGGAATGTTGGGTGTGTGTGTGTTAACTGACTGGTAAACACAGCAATTGAATGTGATACTAGACCACCTCAAGGGTTTTTTATAGAGAAACCTGGACACTTAATAGTTATAACAGGTCAGATTTTTCTGGACATAAATTGAAAATCACAGGTGTTTATATGGCGTATTTGATTTATTTGACCCATTGAGTGGCAGCACTTTCCCCCTGAGGAGTAAAATTGGCTGGTGTTAGACAAAGTAAAATAATAAAGTAGGGCACATGCATCTGGGCACATTTCCACTTAAAGAGTTATTGAACCAGGCAGGCCATGTTTCAAATTAATGTGTTATAATAATAATTCATTTCAGGCAGAACATAATGATGTATTAGACCTTAAAAAGGTAAATGGCTCAATAAAACCAGAAGTCATTGACCTAACAACAAGTCCAATGAAATCAAGCACTAAGACGTGGCATTCAGTGGATAGTATGGCAGACAGTGATGATGAAATGTTCTCTAGATTACCTGACTCTGAATCTGAGGAAGAAGAATATAAGAAGGATGTAGATGACTTCTACTTTAACAACCCAAAATGGCCTGTATGGAGCCGCAATAGCGAGGGGCTTCCATGTGAAGAACTTATCAAACTTATTTTGCAGGATTCAGCCAAACAACCTGCAAGCATATGCAAAAGCCGTCCTGTAGCTGTTCGCCATAATGCTGTATTTGTTGTTGATTTGGATAGTGTTCCCTTAAAAAACTTAACAGCTGATGACAATGGCTCATGGAGCATATCTACCCCAAGAAGGATGTACCAAGTTAAACACAGTAATACAGGCAATATTCTCTCTATAAAGAAGACCGATACGGTTAGTAGTGACACATACACATTATTTCGTCAATATGCCACTCACAAGGCCACAAAGCGAGAAAAGGATGTTGAATTCAAGCGTGTCGTTGCTACAATTAAGAACATGTCCACGGGACATGTTCTTCCCATTGCCGTTTTGCATTACTTCTTCAAAGATTGCCCTGAGCAAGATATTGTGCTTGCTCCACATGGAAATGCACGAGGAACATGCAAGAGGCCATATATGAGAACAGAACCATCCACATTACAAAGCATAAAAGAAGATTGTCATAACAAGAAACCCAAAAAACTTTATGGTGAAACATTTAAGTCAAGTGGAGGCCTGTTAGAAAGTGGTAGCACATCTACTGAACCACGAAACTGAAAACAAGTGTATAATGCTCGATCTAACACAAGAACAGATAGTGGTGAAAAGGATGAGATATTTCAGTTACTAACACAGCTGAAGGATGACTATGCTGGAGAAGGAGGGTTTGTTCACGAAGTTAAATTTGGGAAGACGCCAGAAGTTGTTGTTAGCTTTGAACAACAACTGGATGACCTGGTGCGGTTCTGTTGTAATCCCAAGCAGTTTTCTGTTCTGGGTATTGATCCAACATTCAGTTTGGGCAAGTTTTTCGTTACAGTGACCACTTACAAACATTTAATGTTAAGGAAAAAGTCCACCAATACGCACCCTGTTTTCATCGGACCTTGCTTTATCCATATGCAACAGGAAACGCAGACATATTACTCATTTCTGTCTTGTTTCCGTGGAAAGAAGGATGCTTTACGTGACCTGAAAGCCTATGGATCAGATGGAGAAGTGTCTCTGTTAAATGCACTAATTGCAGCATTTCCAGATGCCATTGGTTTGAGATGCTTTATTCATATGAAAGATAACATTGAAAACCACCTGCAAAACAAACTGCATGTTAAAGCAGAAGTGAAATCTGCAATAATTCATGACATATTTGGCCATGTTGTTGGTGACACAAAGTTAGGAATTATTTGTAGCTTTATATTACTTTATGGAAGTCACACGCTCACTACTTAACCCCAGCCTCTTTTGGTGCCCGCCATCCAATTACCACTGGAAAACAATAAGCCCCCTGGGAGCTAAATGGGGGAAGTATATTATATTGGAGGAAGTACTTTATATTTACTGCCATGATCATGATGTCTTGACACACTGCAATTTGTCGGGATAATTTCAGATGCATATATATTAATGCTTTAGAAAAATACGTGGCAAACGTCATCAGACCAATCAAAATCCGTCACTAACATTCATTCACCGACACCTCCAGTAAAACTGTAAAAAAATCGTAGCATGTAAATGTACTGTACCTTAGCGCTCATTTTTTTGGAGCATTACTGTTTACTGGAGCGTTCATTTTTCAAATATATAATACCAGGCCTGCAAATTAGTGCCAGTCATCGGACATTGTCCGACCAAATTTTACCTTTTGTCCGATCAAAGTTTTTTTTATGATTGGACATGTAACCGACCGATTTAGGCTCGTCAAATGTCTGATCTCAAAAAATCGATTTCGAACACAATTTCATGAAAACAAAGCAATATAAAGGACACTCTTCCGTTATTTCTTGGCTGCATTAAGCCGTAAGATATATACACACACACACACACACACACACATAATAGCCTGTAATAGTGTACACCAAAATTGTAGGTGTCAGGCCCATTTACACTACGCACAATTTATTACTGTACATACATGTAGGGCTCATCCAAATTTACTGATACTGTGACCATGTAACTAAGGTACAGTAGTCCTATTTTAATTTGGTGCGAGTATCGCGTAAAAACTGGCATGTAGCTACATGTACTGTAGTCAGTGTATTAACTGACGGCATATACAGTTACATGTATACCGAAATATATAATTTATTTCAACTGTCAACGATTTCCAAGCGTCAATTTATTGATACAGCATGTCCAGGGAAACAAAGCTGGATGATATTTAATACATCGTTTCATACTGTACCTGATCTTCACCTCTGTAACATGCATATAGCACTTTATACACATTTATTTATTTTATGACTCTTGCATTACCGGTTTGAGGGAAGATTTTTTACTTGGATTAAAATTACATTTAGAGATTTTGGGACGCAATGAATTTGGCACACACTAAAATACGAACTGATTTTGTGGATCTCTTTTTATAGATATTGGGATTAGTGGATTCTGTTGACTGCAACCAGTTTGACAAAAGGACAGCCCAGTTGGAGGAGAAGTGGAATCGTATTGGTCCCGGTTTCCATGTTTGGTTTCTGCCACAAAAAGCGGAAGTCTTCAAGAAGAGCATGATTGCGCCCATACGCAAAGGTGTGCAATTGGGATCACCTCCAAAGAATTACACTGACAACGCAAATGAAAGCACAAACTTTGTTCTCAAAGACTGGGTGGATTTTTCCAAGAATGATATACCAACCTTCATCGCTGAGCTGAGGTCCTTTACCCAGCAAAACCTTGCTGAAGCTGAATGGGCTGTTTATGGTGCTGGAGAATTCTGCCTGGCTGAGGATTTCAAATATTTAGAGGCATGCAAAAATAGAAATATCCTTAATATTTTGGTTCAGTTTGTGGAAACACCGCATATATTTATGTTCATATTAAAATATTGTAATAGACGATTGCCATTATAGACTAATTTTTTATCTTGTAAAAAAAAAGATATATTCCCGGAAAGAGCATAGGCTACTACAGTAAAATGAGTAAAATTGCAAACTTTGGTTGCGAAATGTTGTAAAATGCGGAAAATATAGCCTTGCAAAGTTTTGTATACTTTTGTATTGCGTGCGGGAATGTCTACCACAGTTGGGCTAAAAGTGGTAGCAATTCCCGCATGCAATACAAAAGTATACAAAATTTGCAAGGCTATATAATAAAGTTATGTGGTGTTTCCACGACCACAAACCAATTAAGAGAGTTAGGTAATATCCTTATCCTCAAAAGTCCTTTATAAAAAGGTTGACGTCAGCAGGCTTGTGACGTAATTTGCGGAGAAAATCCCTAAAGCTCAGAGTTGTTTACTTGTTTTGAGTTTTTTAAAAGTCAAAGCAAGCCTGTATTATGGTAAGTTTGAAGCAATTTAACTAATATTATTTATTTGTTTTTATATCAGATTGTACATTATTTTCAGTACTGTCATGAACATTTAGCAAATTGTTCACTCGGTTTGTTAACGTCTTACTGTATTTTGCGAAACGAAACTTTGCGAAACTGTATTTTGCGAAACTGTATTTTGCGAAACTGCATTTTGCGAAACTGTATTTTGCGAAACTGCATTTTGCGAAACTGTATTTTGCGAAACTGTATTTTGCGAAACTATATTGTGTGATGATTCTGCTCGTAGAGTTGGCAAACATTTGTTTATAAAGACTGAAAATAAATCAAAGACAAAGTGCAGTACGTTGCTTTGAATGCTTTTACATGGAACTTTATACATGTACATAGAAAATGGTGTGGATTGATTTTGAAAGAAAATATGGCGACACCACCATAGAGATTATAAATAACACTAGAGGGGGGCCAGGGGCATCGTAATCTTAATTCAAAGGAAGGGAACGCGTCTATTGGGGGGCAAAAAATTAAAATGCTAAAATAAGAGAGAGTTTGAGCCAATATATCTAAATTCTTGTTTATGGCAGTTAACTGAGTTCTGTTTTGATTTTTACCAAGCTTTTTACCACAATTTTGTTTATAACACATTTCAAACAGTGTTCCAAAATAATGCTGATATCAGTAATGTTGATATTTTCAAGAGAAATTAATTGTTTGAATTCAAAATTTTGGGGGAATGTTTGTAATAATGACATGCAAAGCATATAAAACACCCAGTTTTGTGACTCTTGTTTTAAATTTTTCTGGTTTCAAGTGCAACCCAAAACTTGTGTGGTGTTTACTATTCGTGATTTCAATCCCCCCCGCGCTCCCAAATTTCACCCTCGATTCCCCCTCTATCATTATTTATCTATCCCGGCCAACTCTACTAGCAGAATCATGACCAAATACAGTTTCGCAAAATACAGTTTCGCAAAATACAGTTTCGCAAAATACAGTTTCGCAAAATACAGTTTCGCAAAATGCAGTTTCGCAAAATGCAGTTTCGCAAAATACAGTTTCGCAAAATACAGTTTTGCAAAGTTTCGTTTCGCAAAATACAGTAAGCCTTTGTTAACATATATTTCGTTGCTAAAAAGTATAATTTTTCTTTTTTGTTTCTCAAATTCATCAGTCTAATAATCAGAATGGCCCCAATCAAGCTGTAGACAGCAATATACACAGGCTCACTGGTCATGCAAAGAGGTACATAAGTGAACTTAGACTCTGAATACAGTACATCTTGTACACAATGACTCGTATTAAGACTGATAAGTCTACTATTTTTATCGATATATAGTTGACAGAAAAGGACATACCCGGGTCAAAAATTGGCAAGGATATTGAAAATAAAGTTTCTGAAACGTTCTCTGATCGTAAATTTTTTATTTGAAACACAAGCTTTCGACTGCCAGTCTGCAGTCTTCGACAGGTAAAGTGATAATAAACTATTCTATACGGATATAGCTACAAGGACAGTGGTTTACAATTACAATTATAATGACATGCAATATAACAATGATTAGTTCCGCCTACGTAAACTCTCAGTGAAACGAGTATACTTATAAATATAAAACTATGTCTATGATCTGTTCTTTTTTAATAAAAATCTATATTGTTCTGGTAAATGTTGTGCATTGTTGTCAGAATTGGCTGTGGTTGCTGTATGCCAGGACTCCATTGTTGCTCTGTGTCGATAGGTTGCCTTGTCTAAGATTTCGCACTCATCAAAGTTGATTTTATGGTCCTGAGTCCAAGCATGTTTTGCTATGTTTGAGCCGGATTTCCATTGTTTCACGTTTCTTTTATGTTCCTTTTTTCTCGTTTCGAGAGCTCTACCAGTCTCACCTATGTACCTCCAGGAGCAGTCTGCGCAATTAATCTTGTACACGATGTTGGTCTGTTTTTCGGGAAGTGGTCTGTCCTTTGGTGACGGAAAGCCTTGTTCTAATGTTCGGAGTGGTTTCGTTGTTGTTCTGATGTTGTATCGTTTGAGTAGTCTTTTCAGGGGTTCCGTTGAGCCGTTAATGTAAGCGAGGACTGCGTAGCTGGAATTTTTCTCTGGTTCGACATTTTCGAAAAACATACGTACAAGTTCTTCGGGTGATGGCACGAATTCTGTTTTCCTTGCACGTCTCTTCTCGACTTCGTCCAGAAATATTATAGGATACCCATTACTTCTCAGAGCGACAAAAACACGATCTTTCTCTTGTTGCTTGCCTTCGTTCGTGTTAGGGAGATGGGCTTCTCGGTGAAGGAGTGTTTGCGCTGCGCTGATCTTGTGTTGTTTGTCATGATGTGAGTTGTAGTCTATAGGTATCTGTCAGTGTGTGTAGGTTTACTGTAGACGTTAACGTTGAGACACCCGTTGTTACGGGTTACCATTGTGTCTAAGAATGAAAGTTGTCCGTTTTGTTCTTGTTCAATAGTGAAGTTTATGTGTGGGCCAATGGCATTCAGTAAATTGTGGAAATTAGTGATAGCATTTTTTTTGATGATTGAAAAAACATCATCCACAAAGCGAAACCATTTTTTAGGTGGCGTGTCGGTTCGGTTAAAGGCTAGTTCCTCGATTTCCTCCATACAGAGGTTTGCCACAATAGGGCTAACGGGACTGCCCATAGCGCAACCGTGAATCTGTTTGTACGACGTCTCGTTATTATAGTTGAAATAGCTGTTTGACAAAGTAAAGCGTAAGGCCCGGTTTAGACGGCGAACTTTTCATGCGCCGAATCTAATGTAAGGATTAAGTGCGGCGCTGGGATGGCGTCTAAATCAATTAAGTTCGACAGGTTTTAATTAAGTTCGACATGACTCGAAGATGGGACAAGACAAGTCGTATATGCGACACAAGTTCGACATTGATTTAGACACCGTGCTTTTCATGCGTCGAACCTAATGGCATAATTATTTTTTAACATCATAATATGTTGAGCCGTTAATGTAGGGGAGGACTGCGTAGCTGGAATTGTTCTCTGGTTCGACATTTTCGAAAAACATACGTACAAGTTCTTCGGGTGATGGCACGAATTCTGTATTCCTTGCACGTCTCTTCTCGACTTCGTCCAGAAATATTTTAGTATACCCATTACTTCTCAGAGCGACAAAAACACGATCTTTCTCTTGTTGCTTGCCTTCGTTCGTGTTAGGGAGATGGGCTGCTCGCTGAAGGAGTGTTCGTGCTGCGCTGATCTTGTGTTGTTTGTCATGATGTGAGTTGTAGTCTAGGTATCTGTCAGTGTGTGTAGGTTTACGGTAGACGTTAACGTTGAGACACCCGTTGTTACGCGTTACCATTGTGTCTAAGAATGGAAGTTGTCCGTTTTGTTCTTGTTCAATAGTGAAGTTTATGTTTTTAATAGCATTTTTAATATTATCCGCCAAGAGGCTGGGCGATATGCCCTGAAATTAGCAAGATCTATAGAAAAATCCACCTACAAACTGGAAGCCCACCATCGACATCTCAATTTTACCCACCGAGCGTTAGAAAACCGTTGGTTCCCGAAATCACTTCGATTCAATCCACCTGGCAACCATCCCATATTTAGAACTATCATGGAAAGAGAAACAACTCATTGCTTGCGTGCAAGAATCAGCATTTTCCGCGAACAAATGCGATATACTAATCATATCATAGCTGACAACCGACACGAACTGTCAACTTTAATTTCCGATGACTCCCTCGCTCGGTTTTCCCAGTTTTTGAAAAGTAGAGCTGAATCTGTCCAAAATCGCATCACCACGATGCATCAAAAACAGTTACAGAATTTGAGACAAGAATTTGGACCCGGAAACACAACTGACTCAGAGAAATGGGTTATTAACCTTTCCAGCAGACCCCTGTCCACAGACGGACGTGCCATACTAGGAAAAGGGCCTAAGTTTGCTTTTACGCCATCTATTATCCCTTACAAGAACATAGTTGCCGAAATCGAAGCCGCCATCACTGATTTACCGGACGAGTCCAAAGATGCCATACGAACATCAGCTGCGAACATTCTAAATCGCTCCAACTTGCCCAAGCATAAAAACACCACCGCCGCCGAACGCAAAGCACTTGAAGGCCGGAAGAAAGACGAGACGAGCGTTATCATGAAAGCAGATAAAGGCAATTGCTTTGTGGTCATGGACAAGAAAGAATATGACGAAAAGATGCAAGTTCTCCTGTCTGACCAAACACCTACGAGAAAGTAACGAAGCCTCCTTTTAAAAGAATTGAACGTGAGTTAAACTCCCAATTGCTCGAACTCAAACGACAACAAAAACTTGACGAACGAACATACAAAAAACTGCATTCAACTGACGGCATACCCCCCGCTATCCGCGGGTCAATCAAACATCACAAACCAGGCAATCCATTGCGCCCCATTGTAACATGTAGGAACACCGCTCTTTATAACATGTCCAAACACCTTGCACATATTTTGTCACCATTACAAAATCACAACGGTTACTCAGTCACCAACTCTACTGACTTCACTAATAAACTGATTAACACCACCATTGAGGATGACGAAATTATGATTTCATTTGACG
>CACRXK020007202.1:0-23351 GCA_902702795.2 Paramuricea clavata
AGCCTTTTAGCAACAAATTTTTAGACTTTCATAGATTAATGGTTTTGGAATGCTCTTTATGTATATTCTATTACAGTATACTTATTTCTAACTTTTTAGCTTTTTAATCTAACCTCTACTAACTTTTATTAACTTTATGGACAATTTATTATTTATGTAATAGTTTTTATCAGGGCCCTACTGAAAATCGCACTGCGAGTTAGGCCCCCTGTCAAAATATTATGATAATAATAATAATAATTATGGTTCTTTGACACCTCAAGATGAAAGCCTATATATCCAAAGAAACAAAACCTTCCTCCTGAATACCAACATGTTTTAGTCGGCCTTCTCGCCGAATCCCAAAAATTCATTCGCGAATCTGAAAGGAATCCTTTCTGTGTAAGTTTACGTGATGTACGTCGATGTATACTTCTAGTCGAATGGTTTATGGATGTTATTAAGAAAAGAGCGGATGTAACGAAAGGTAAAAATGAAGATGAGTTGCAGAAACATCTTGCGAAATATCGGGAACTGGCTCTGGAATTTGACAACAAACCTGTTGTTAAAAGTGTTATTCTTGCACTAGCTCATTGCTACTTATCACGACTTGAAACTGATGAATTAAGGAGTTCCTATCAATCACGCATGGTAAAAGTGTTTCCATCCACAACTCCCATAAGTGAAGAGGTTTTTTCAGCCATCGTTCGTATGGAGCAAGAAGATTACCTCGATCGAATGGAACTACCTCTCGGGACAGCACGAAATGCTGCTTTACGCGAAAATGTCTTTGTCATGCTCGTATCCATTCTTAATCGAATACCTGTTTTCGTGGTAGGAAAGCCAGGTTGCAGCAAATCGTTAGCAATCCAGATCATCAGGAGCAACCTTCGTGGTAAAGACTCTAAAGATCCATTCTTTAGAACGCTACCGCAACTCTACGTCGTTTCGTATCAAGGTTCTGAATCTTCCACGTCTGAAGGCATAAGCAAGATTTTTCAGAAAGCATCAAATTACAAGGATCACAACAAAGATGCGAATGTTTTACCTGTGGTTCTCCTAGATGAAGTCGGATTGGCTGAGAATTCCCCAAACAATCCTCTCAAAGTTCTACATAGTATATTAGAACCTGGAAAAGGAGAATTACCGAACGTTGCAGTTGTTGGTATTTCAAATTGGGCATTGGATGCGGCTAAAATGAACAGAGCCATTCATCTTTCAAGGCCAGAGCCCACTGTGAAAGATCTCGAAGAAACAGCAATCTCTCTTTATCAAGCTGATTTCAAATTGCAAGAAATAGATGCGTCCACTAGGAATGTCTTGAATTGCCTTGCTAATGCCTATCATGAATACCAGTCCAAACAAGGACATGCCAATTTCCATGGTCTCCGCGACTATTACTCTCTCGTTAAAAGTCTCCATGCTGACAGTTGTAATGACATGAATAAAATTAACGTTGCTTTGCAAAGGAATTTCGGAGGCATCCCAGTCGAATCCAGCAATGTGCAGGAGAGTTTTATTGACAAATTGAAATCGCACGTGCCCACAAGCGGGAAAAATGCCAGTATCCCTGTCACTACGCTCATTCAAGAGAACTTAGATGACTTAAAAGCTCGACATTTGATGCTTATAACAAATGGGGACTCAGCTATTGGAATACTGAAACAAAATTTGTCACCGTCAGAAAAGGAGACCATCACCATCTTTGGTAGCCGTTTTGAAGAAGATATATCTGATGACTACAATTACAGAATGCTAAGTCGCATCATCCTTTGCATGGAACGTGACTGTGTCCTTATCCTTCGTGATCTTGAATGTATATATGGAAGTTTGTACGACATGTTAAACCAAAATTATGCTGTGGTTGGCAAAAGAAAGAACTGCCGAGTAGCTCTAGGTGCCAACAGCAACCCCATGTGCTATGTAAACGACGGTTTTCGTTGCATTGTCCTTGTTGATTACGATAAAGTCAATTACTCAGATCCGCCATTTCTCAACAGATTCGAGAAACAGTTACTTCGTTTTTCTGACGTGTTGAGTGGAAGACAACAACAAATTATCATAGAGCTACAATCGTGGGTTTCCCAAATGTCAAGCGTTGAAGATTTGGACAAGCAGTTTAAAGAATCTGATATGTTCATGGGTTTTAATAAAGATACGCTTCCATCTCTGGTGTTGTTACATAGCAACGATACAGACGAAACAAATGCAGTGATTGTAAAGAAATGCAAACACGATCTTATGTGGATTGCAACGCCTGATGGAGTTCTGCGCACGCAGAAATGTGAACGTTTAAAAGAAAACTCACGAGAAGTGAATATGCTTGCCAATGGATACTTTGAGAAACCAATTCATAACGGACTGGCATCTTTTATTACGTTTGTTGTTAATGATCAAGAGTTTGCTTACTCATCTGGAGGCGAAGTTGGTTCCAAAACCATCGTAATGACGTACGCCACTGTTCATACAGACATAACTCAATGTCTTGACGGTACCACCATAGGGTATCAGCTGGAACGACTTGGCGCTTATAATGCCGAGAAGCAACTGGAAGACAGGATTCACAATTTCTTTTTCTCTTCGGACAAGGAGTTGCTAATTTTTCAATGTAAACCTGAGTTTGATGGAGAACACATGCTTCTTGCCCGTTCAATCATCGAAGATAAAAGAAATTCCTATGAGCTGAAGACCTATCAAGAGCTACATTCAACAAAGCAAAGAAAACACGTTTGCATTCTGGTGCATGTACGCCGAGGAAGGGATATTAGCACTATACATTGGCAATTCAATCATCTTTGTGGTTGGAAACAAGTTTTTCTGGATGTTATCGAAGAACCGCCTGTTGCGATAAATGACATTCGCTCTGAATCCATCGACTGGCTTCTTACATCGTCAAATTGGTCGTTTGGAAATTTTTCTAAAGATTCCAAATGTCTGCTGTGGTGTTTCAAGTGCATTAAGTACATCAAACAACAGAGACCTTTAGAAGAAATGCTGGTTATTACCAAACGTCTTTTCGAATCTGAAAAAGTGTTCAAAACCATCCAGAATATTGTTAAGAAGTATGTGTATGCAATTACAGCGGAAGAAAACGATGAATCCTGGCCTGTGAAAGTTGCCTGCGATAAAGAAAGCCTGATCAACTCCTCTACTTTTTCATCTGCAATTGAATACTATCTCTGTCGCTTAGTTCGTGATCCACTAGCTAAGATAATTTACTTCTTAGAACGAGAAAATGCCTGGCCAACTCGCCTCTTACTATCCGATGAAAATGCTCTTCGTAAGTACGAGGATGTTTGGTGCGAGCTTATATCGGACGAAACCATTCTTGGCCTTTGCAAAATTCCTGCGCCACTAGGAACCGATTCGTATTTTGTTGATGGCACTCGTCTTGAGCTTAGCGTGCCATTTAGTCAAGTAATTATTCGAAAAGTAAATGTCGCCAAGGAACAGGTCTTAAAAGAGTATCAGTTATACATGGAAGAAAATGAAGGAGAACACAATCCGGTATCGCACGACAAACAAATGGAACACTATACAGAAATTGTCAAACGTATCGCTCCCGATATTCTAAAGCTTCCTGAATGGTGTCTTAATTCGTATTCAGACGACTTTCTTGATGTAACCTTAGCTTCATTCAGTGGTAAGATGAAACGTCAGCGAAGAATATCAATTGGGAAATGCGCGTTGTTATCATTTGCTAGCGGAGATAATTTATCCATGGAAAATCCTCTCCATCTTTGTATCCAATTTCATTTGCTCATGTGGAATTTTGGACAACACATAATTGATCAAATTCGAATGATCAATTCATGTGAGCAATTCATGGATCCATCAGTCGTAGACAAATTACTACAAGACAGCCAATCGGCGAGTGATTTGAGTCCAATACACATACCTAGTTTCAATAGGAACGACAACAGTATTTCGACGGACGAAGCTGGCATGAAAATAGACGAAGGCGAGCCGTCAGAAAATGTTATACCTTCTCTAAAGCGAAAGAGTGAACAGTTTCAACAACCCCAACATGACTCACCAAGAAAAAAAGGCAAATGTGAAGTGAGGCCAAAATCAGATACAACGTATACCCAATCATATAGTTTAAAGAGTAACATTGACGAACCAGATTCTGAGGATGACTTCGGAAAAAGTAGAAAATACAGCGACAAGGATAAAAACGAAAGTGAAAGCAGTAATAGCGACACAAGTAATGACGAAGAAAGCAGTAGTGATACCAATGACAGCGAATCCAGTGACACCAGCGACGACGAATCTGGCAATAACTTACCAATTAGTGAAATTCATGTTTCCGAAGAGTGCTTTGAAGATATTCTCGTAACAAAACTCTGCGAGGAAATGTTCCCTTCAAAATTGAATGTCGAAAGACATGGCGGACTGGAATCCTGGATTCGAAATTCTTCGCTGTTGTTGTCGCTGGCATTCAAAGTGAGCAATCAGACTCCCGCATTCCATTTTCTACGTTTATGTGTTGACTACGCCAAAATGGTCGTACAAACAAATGAGATACGCGAAGATTACCTTTACATTCTGGACGAAATTGCACGGGAACTTAAACCTGAATATCTGGACAAGGATGGTTCGCTCGAGAAATTGAAACAAAAGTTAGTTGACCCCTTAACAAAACAATTAGAGCACGGAGAACAAAAATATGTTACAATACAGAAATTTTTGGCTAAGTTTTACAGTCGTTTCATAGATACATACAAGGACGCTAAATCAGGTGTCCCAATTGTGGAGAATGTGTTATCCATGGACAGAGACGATTTGCTGTTGCTTATGAAACCGGTCATGGATAGTTTGCTCAGTGCTTGCCAAACGGAATCAAAAGGAATATTTGTCGATATCATCATCGATCCGAATGCTATTAACAATTATCCCATTTTGAAAGGCATTGACCAAGTCTTTCGAAAACGATTTTCAGAAGGTTGTATTCATCACGATTCCTATCCTGCTGTTTTGATTTGTGATATAATTTTTTCTATTCTTTTGTTTGACGAAAGTTGTATTATCGAAAAGCTTACGGATGCTGAATGCGAACTGCTCAAATGTCTCCGTTGTGCTACCAAAGTCTTAAATGGAGGTGACGATAACATTGGCCTAGTCCTTCTTTCATCCGTCGCGTTTCTCCGAGTCTTCTATACAAAGTTATCAAAACAAATATATCAGAATAGAAGAAATACTCCTGTTATGAGCGAGATCAGATCTCTCTTGGCAGACGGTGGGGCAAGAAGATCATCGCTTCAAATATTCTTCTTGAAACAACTTTATGGTGCCGGTGACCTTCGCAGGTTATGTTGTGATGGTGATAAACTCCCAGCTGTGTTTAAAAAACCAATTGAGCAATGCAACAAAGTCGAACTTGTCTCAGTCTACAGACTACGGGAATACAAAGAAGTAAAAGATGCTTATTGGCAACTCACTCAGAAGGACGAGCGCGACATGCTTACCATCCTGACAAAATGTCAAAATTCTGCAAACCATCGGCTTGCTTTGTTGGGACTCCTGATAAACATGTTTTACGTAAAGAAAGCGGATGGTAATCTTAGTGACAAGGAAGAACGTTTGGCAGAGTGGTTCTCTGACAAGTCCAAAGACTTTCCGTCTCCTCTGAATGAACTTCTTCTGAGAATACTTGGTCGTGAAAACTTCAATCATAGTGGCTTACTAATTTCTGTTGAATCATCAAGAGATGAGATTGACACGGCATTGTTGATACTTCATGTCTCATGTGTTGTAGCAAGTCGTGTTGAAGGCGAGATCTCTCCGCTCTTCCAATATTACTCTAATCCAGAGAAATGTCATGGTACCTGCATTCTCGCGCATGGTGAAAACAGAAAGCGTCGAGTGTTCGATCAATTTACATTATGCAATGAATCTTCACCTGCAACTTGTTCTTGCGACCTACGAATTAAACACAAGGACCATCAAGTGCAAAACACATGCCCATACTGTGGGACAGAGACTGCGAGAACTGACTGTGAGGCACCTTCATCCCAAACAATCAAGATTTCCTGCCTGGAGACAAAGTCCAAAAAGTGGGAAGAATGTACCGAAAATATGGATGCCTCTGTGTATCGCGCATTACATTTGATCGTTTATGCTTGCCTTTACGCTGGAGTTGCCACCAGAATTTCGTCAAATGAAGCTGTATCGACGCTATTATGTCTAGATAAACAAGGATCCAACTCTGGAAGGACAGGTGAAAATTCAGCAGATTTTTGCTTCAAAAGTATCAAAGATGACTTACAGTGCTTGATGACTATCCTCTCGTGCAAGTCTCGTCCTGCCGTGGATGTCATGCATCTTGTGGTTGAAGAATGTACAGAGCTTATTCAAGGCAAGACCTTCACCAAAGATACTATCTCAACACAAAAAGAATGTTTAGAGTGGGAAAACAAATTTAATATTATTGCAAAAGATGTTCTGCCTAATGCTCTTGGATCTGTAAGACCTCTAAAACAACTACGAATAGAGATCGACGAAAGTTCATTTATTGAAAACCAGATACATGAACTTGATGAATATCCGCCTGTGCTTGACCAACAAGATGCAGAATTGAAAAGGTTGTTTCGCGTAACAAAACAACCATCCTTCACGGAATTACGATCCATATTTCTCAACTTCCCCAAAGATTTTCAAGAGCAACATGGTGTCCTGGCAGCATTGTTTTCAAAGTTTGATGAGCTACCTTATCTTGCTCGTTTATATCCACTTCTACGATGGAGTCGTTTAGTCTCGTCAACGTTGACTCACCGCATTAGTAGAAAGGAAGCACGATCCACGCTCATAAATGATTTTATCGATGGTCAACGTACGCAGGAATCGAGAAGTAACGAAGAGCGGGATGAACTCAGAAAATTATTTGACGACTTCAAAGATGCTTGGGAGACAATGCGAGAATTTGTCAATCAGAATCCTAACGAGGATGAGATGCCATATTTAACGGAAAACTGTCATATAGGGTATTGTCTGACAGAAGGTGACTTAAGCATCTACCTGCGAACGGCAATCAAGATTCTTCAATCAATTCAGAACAACATTTTGGACGAGATGATCCTCACATCAATACGCACTCGACATCCTGCTCTTAGTTTCCTTGAAAAGAATGAAACCTGTTGCGCCATTATGTCCGTTTCTCTTCAAGAAGCAAAGGAGAAAGATATCATCAACTTCGATTGGTCAGACGAGTTCCTGAGGTATGTACAAAAGCTCGAGTACCGACTTGGAGAGAAAATCGATTATGATTTTGAACGAATGGAAATAGAACTGGCGAATGAGATTGCGTTTGGAAAATGCTACCTTACAGATTCTTTGAACACTTTCATATTCTCCAAGGAACTTTTCCATTCTAGCGCCAAAATGCTTACGAAGATTCGTGAATTATATCCTCAAGAACAGTCATTGCCAGACGAGATTCGCCAAGGGATAAAAAGTTTAGAAGAACGCAGATTCCAAGATGCTCAGAATCTGCTTCAGCATATCGAGGTTGTCATATTTGTGCTAAATACGCAGTCATTTCCAATCAGAGACGACAGAGTTCAAGAGATGACGTTGGTAGAATTTGCTGATAAATGGAAGTCAAAGATCCCTAGTCCTTTCCCAACTGATCTGCTTCCAGAACCCAAAGCCTCCATACGACTTACCCATATTACTGCTCTCTATGAAGCATTGGAAGACTTACTTGCTGATGGAACAATTAAAGGACTGCGAAAACAGTTCCAAGCAAGATTAACAGAAGAAAGAAAGGAAACTCTGAATCGTTTGGTAGATAGCAGAAACGGATCTTTAAAACTCAAGCAATTCCTGACAGCATCGCGACGTTTCGTTTTCCGTTATCTCTCGGCAGAAAAATTCCTTCCAGAACCACATACACCATTGCGTTTTTGCTTGAGCGAACCTTCATTGTGGTATCCTGAAGAAGCTCCAGATCCGAATGTTATTCCTATAGAGATGACGCTGGCGAATATTCATGCTGTTATAGCACATCTTGATCAGGTACGTTTGTTTCCAACGTCGAAATTTGCATGTGCCAAATTCCATTGTTTGAATTATGCCCGTAGAACAATTATTTCGACGTCTCAGACAGTTAAGTTCGTCGTTTTTATTTTCAGGAAACAAAAAGTCATTCAAGTGTCGGGGATAGAACGTCCAATTACAAGAGATTATCTAAAAAGTCGAAACGGAAAGCCGTATCCCGTTCTTAGTTGTAGGACAAAATTTGATACTGTGCACGTTGTTTTACATTATTACTATCATTATATTATAACTTTTAGGTTTTAGATTACAACCCCCGTTTACACTTCAGCAAAAAATTCCAGATTCACTAAAAAGTTTCCGGTATACGAGCCGTTATCTGGATGAATATCAACCGTAAACTTTCTATATATCCTTAGTGCTTGGATAAATACTAAGCAAGTGTTAATAAATTATTAAACAAACGCTGAAAAAGGATATAAAGTATAAACAGAACAAGTAAAAAGCTACTTTGTCGCACGAATTTAAACCGAGATAGATTGGTTATGCCCTTATCTGCGTTAGCATTCTGAAAGGTTACTACAAAATACTTTGAGAACAACGCAAGAAACATGGTTGCCGATTTGTGTAGATGGCCCTATTAGGGGCGTTTTTCGATATATGCACCACAACCCTACTCTAAACCGAAACCTAATATTAATTTATACATAATATTTTGCATGGTAAATTATTATTAAAGGGATTGGCAACAAAAAATTGTATTGCTTCATTTGAAAGAGCATGGAAAAATAAGCCGATTGGCCATTTAATGCTCTATTCTATCTCATCTAGTTCCGAAGTTATACGCAAAAATGTGCAAAATATAAGTTGCTGATTCAGCACAACGTGTGACGTCATTGGTTGGGTAATTATGTTTAATGAATACTAAACTGAAGCATAGCTCAGTTATTATGGACCCAAATCAAATTAAATTTTGCATACCGATTGTACATGTTGAGACGCATTGAAAAACACTTCCAATTTTGTTGCCAAGGTAACAATTTCGTTCCCAGGCCCCTTGCGCCAATTTTATAAAACAGCTTTTTTCATGGTACTTATAAGAATAAAGTAATATCAGAAGTATGTGTACCATACCTATGCATGCCAAAAGTTTACTTGCATAATAATAATTTGAAAATGACATACACATAGATAAATGCAACTAGTTATTCAAAATCAGTGTAAGGGGCCTGGGAACAACTGTGTTGCCTTGACAACAAAATTAGAAGTATTTTCCCATGCATCTCATCATGTACTATCTGTATGCAAAATTTCATTTGATTTGAGCGAATAATAACTGAGCTATGCTTCAGTTTACTATTCAATAAACATACTTACCCAACCAATGACGTCACACGTTGTGCTGAATCAGCAATTAATATTTTGCACATTTTTGCGCATAACTTCGGAACCAGATGAGATAGAATAGAGCAGTAAACGGCCAATCGGCTTATTTTTTCATGCTCTTTCAGATAAAGCAATAAAAAAAATTATTGCCAATGTCCTTTAATAATTTAATTTAAGTCTCTTTTCTATCAAATATCACTCAAGCCTTTAACATGATTCGATCCTATTTCATGGACTCATGGATACTTTTTAATTTCTAAAGGTGATGTGAATTGTGATGAAATGCGGCGATGAAAAGACCAAAAAGAGCCACTCACGAATGGCATGGAGCCAAGAAAAGAATGACGATAAGCAACAATCGGAAACCACAACATTGCTAATATGAAAGTAGCGAAAAATTTTACGAATGTAAGTTAGTTAGAGACAAAATACTTATTTAAAGATCAAAGGGGATTCGAGTGAATACAACGATTTTCTCATTGTAAATTAAATAAGCATGCTACGAATTTGTCAAATTTTTCGACTTTGTTTTCCAATTTGCGGAGTATAGAAATAATTGTCCTCAAAATCAGGTAAAACGTTTGGCCAGTAAAACATTCTTTCAAAAACGCGATAACGCAGTGTTTTTGCGACGAGCTAGAGTCTGTACAAGGTAACATATCATTTCAATTTTTTTGTTAAAACAACAAAAAGTTTCCAAAATTAATAGTAGATAACTGTTTGTATAAAAAAGATCGAAGCAACAATACCTTAAAAGCACTAAGTGTTGCCTGGAATATTTCCGATTGTAGTATTTTCTGAAAACAAAATATTAATCCGCTTCAACCCATAATAGTTGATGTAAAATAAACATGGCTTGGAATCTAGCACCAAGCATTTCCTCTTTTTCATCGTCAGTTGGAGTTGATAATAAAATCACTGTCAGATGCGGTCCCTATCTATGTTTATATTCTGTTAACTATGGGATAAGTCTTGTATTTACAACGATAAATCAACATACGATGAAAACAAGCAACCCTATTTCAAGCGTTAAAAAGTTAAGAATTGGTGGTTTATTTTTCGTATGTTTAATTCCCATGGGCATGGGCGTACCGGGCGGGGGGGGCGGCAGCCCCCCCAGTTTGTTGGGCAAACAAAGCCAGTCGGGCAATATTCGCTTTACAGTCGGGCAATATTGGCTTATTATAAAAATAAATGGGACAAATTCTGTCAATTTTTAGGGAAATTCTGTCAATTTTGTGGGAAATATGCTATCTAATAGGAATTTTTCGTTATCACTCCTCCCCCCGTCGAGAACAATTTTGGAAAGTTTCTCCGGAAAATTTTTTTGACAACTCGGGCACATCCAAAAAGTCGGGCAAATTTCTTTCCGCCCCCCTAATTTTTCCCTTCCCGTACGCCCATGCCCATGGGAATATACTATACCTTGTTTTTTATGTTAATTTTTTTTTATTTCGCGAAAGCGTGAAGGTATTCTGCAATTTTATTTTTTTCCGTATTTTTAATTCCCAGGGGAATACACTATGCTTTGTTTTCATGTTGATTTCATGCAGTGGAAATTTGACTTTATAACGAATCCTCTTTGACCAAATATGATAAGTATCTTGTTACTTGCGGGTTTGAGAGCAGCTGCGACGTGCCATACAAATGATCATCAAGGCGTTCCGGTTAAATGAGTATGAGAATTGCGGTTAAGTCTGTTTGAACTATATAGATAAACAGTACTATATCCTCACTAAATTAGCGACATTATAATTTTCGGTTGGATTTTAAACTCTTATTAAAAAGTTTTAAAAATAATTCTAAGCATTCTCATGCTTATTTAATCGAGCCTTTGGTTTAGGTAAGTTTAAGGTTTGTATTTACTTCGGACTAGTTAACAAAACTCAAGCCCATGCCCTTTCAGTTAAGATTTTATGTTTCGAACCAGAATCCAAAACTCAGTCTAAGTGGGTTATAGGATAGCTAGTGATAACGTAACTTATCTTTTTATTTTGCTTTTTTGTTATAACGTAATTTATTAGCTAAATGTATGGAGTGTGAGAGTGTGCGCCGTGTGTATAAGATGCATGGGGTTAGGCTAAACTAAAGGAATTAAAATTTTGAGAGCATATTGAAAGAGAAAATATATCTTTTCTGAACAAAACAACTAATTTCCTTATTTCCTAACATCAGCAAAATTTCTTGAGTTCCTTTATTTAAACCAAAACTATAGTAAAGTATATATATAGTAGGAAAAATCCGGATTTCAAGGTTTCGTATATTTTTCTGAGTAAATTTCATGTATATAGGCAAGTCAGAAACTCACCTGTTTGTGTACGCGGGCTTTCTTAATCGTCAACCTTTAATTTATCCCGTTTGCGTTTGGCCTAAAATATCCGAATAATTAATTAATTATGTATACTTTGCCAAGATTTTAATACCTTCAGTTTTAAGGGTGGGCAGTTCGGGTTGGTGGCAGGTTGGGCAGTAGCGAGTGTCTGTGTGATGGTGAGGAAAGCGGAAGTTACGAATGGAATGCAGGTAGCTTAGGACCGAGGCAGACAGTTTAGGACCGAGGCAGACAGCTTAGAACTGAGGCAGGTAGGCAGTTGGTAGGAATCAGTGGGGGGCACTTGTCATTTCGGCCACGGGATTCAAAATTTGCATGTCGAGTATTTGTTACTAATGCTTGTTGTTTTACATTTGCTAGGTATGCGCGTGGCTGCTCTCAAAGAGAGGATCAACTTAGCAATTTGCATTAGCATATTTGCAAGGTTGGTCTTCTCTTCGCCCCGCTACCCCGGCTGGCTCTCCGAATGCTACCTCTACTTTAAGTAGAAGTACTTCTACTATATTGTAGAAGCACTTCTGCTTGAAGTGGAGGTAGTACTTGGGGAGCCGGCCGGGGTAGGGGAATTTTTTTTATTTTTTTTTTCAATTCCCATGGGAATTGAATTTTTAATTAAAAAGGAGTCTCTTGTATAATTAATGACAATTTATTGAAAAGAACTTGTAAATCTTACAATTTGAATAACAATAAAAAGAGAACAACCACTGCATACTGTAGTTATTTAAATAACAATAGAAGAAAACAGAACATGGCACAAAGAGAACAATTAACATTGTGTTCAACACAAGTGAAAACACAACATTAACTAAACATGTTTACCCGTGAATTAACATTCAAAAAGTTAATTCTTGAGGAAACAAGAGAACTTGGTCTTTTCAAGATAAATGTTTATACTTCAAAAAAATATTGTAAAACAACTCTAATAATGATAAATTTTACGAGTTTGACGGAGAAATCCAAAGCGTAACACCAAGTTGTTTTACAAAGAAAATATATGGCTCAAAGACAAAGTAGATCGAACATGCTTTTACTTTTTTGGATACGAACTAAGTGTTTTTGGTAAAGTCAACAAAACGTTTCACTTGAGTATGGAAAATAATGATTTTATCGCGATGTTTAGATGCTAAGAGAAGTCAGTTCGTTGTAATGCGAGGTAGGTTGTCAAGTGGTTGGCAAAACATTGTCATTGACAACAAATTCCATTGCTTGAAGCAACTTAATTTCCTCAAAGTGCCTTATACTTCATTAAACTCAGAAATGATATTTTTAAACATCGTAATACTTCCATACTCAATTGAACATATATAAGAACATTTTTTACACGGCCAAATCGAGAAATATTTAAATTTGAAATTATCCCGGTCTTTTTGAGCCATATATTTTTTAGCGTCGTTTTTAACCTGACAACTTTGAATTGATTATATATAATGTTAATACTAAATCAAGTGATGAAAATGCAGTCCAATAAAATTTTAAAAGAATGTTATTATTTCTCCAATTCTGATTGATTTTTCGAACAAAAATTCGCTTTGCTGCTTAAGAAAATGGTTCATTTCTCGTCTTCATAAATACAATAAAATGATACACATTGATCCACTATAATATTTTACAAACATCTCCTAAATTTCACGTGGGGAAAAGTTCTCCTGTTTTATATTATTTACATATTAGAAAAAAAAACACTTCAGGAAATATTTTTGATGCAAAACATGTAGCAACCATGTACAGAAACACACAAAATATGGTTGAACCAAACTTTCAAATGTTCATAAAATATTTTCTTATTTTTTACACCTTTCTTTACACTGGTCAAAACCAAAAGGAAATTTTCAATTGGAAAACAGCTTATTGTTTTGCATAATACAAAAAAAAACAGGGAATAAGTTTTACATAATAAGAAATACTTTGCTAACTCAAAAGTAAGCTAAGAGTTTTGATCAAAGTCCTCGCAAGGAACAATCAGTTTCCATACAATCCGTAGAATCTCTCTCAACAAACAAAATATTATATTGCATTTTCATCAATTTCTAGTATCAACATTTTAAATTAAAGTAAACCAAACAGAAACATCAAAAGACATACGCAGTAGCAGCAGTTGTCGATTGAATTTATGAAATTCATTGAAATTTGAAAGGCCACAAAGATGGAGTTTTAGTAAATTTTGGACGAAATTCTTGTCAGGTTAAAAACAGACCATTTTGAAGTATAAACTTACCTTTACATACCCGTTGAAAAGACCATGTTCAAGTGCCATGTAAACCTGTTTTCTTATATTATTATTATTGACTATATAGTATAACACATCATTACATAGTGGAATTATTTGAAAATAATGTTGAACTGAAGCAAAAGAAATACATGTAAACAGAAAACTAACAAATTAATTTTAATTGCCAAACAATTAATAACCACAACCAGCCAATAAAAATTAAAAAATAAATCTTGTCATCTCAGTATCCAAACCAAAGCCCAAAGGTACGAAATTAATTAATTGAATCTGATTCGAGAAAAATAAAATATTAAATTCAAGCTTGAAAAATTTCATACTTAAAAAAAAATTAGGGTTGTAGGTCATATTATTTAAATAAAATAGCATTTTAAAATCTAGAACTTTTTATTCAGATTAGAGTATAAAATTTGGTACATAAAGGGCATCTCAGTCATTGCCGATCTTATGTGTGATGAAACACACACAAGTTTTGATGAATACTAAAAATATGCATGGTTAATTCCGTGCTTGAATTTTGATTCAAATCTTATTTCAAATTGTGCATTGATTAACACCTAGCACAAAGAACTGTTGATCTTATCTTCAGCCTCAATATTCCAATTATTGGATTGCTTTACCTAACAATTAAATTAATATATACTTTTGAATGCCGATTGTTTTTCCTTCCCTATAATACAAATCATATGCCAAAAAACTGATCTGTGACCTATTTGACTGATCCTTCACATAAATTGTATAACTAACTTACATGCAGACACAAAGCGAAGATTAACAGTCAGAAACGAAATTTAAGACTAATAGGGGTATGAGATCTGTTGCACATGCTATGTGCAAATCGTTTTAAATGCAAATAATTAATGATAATTTTAAAATTTGTATAGTATAGTAGTAATTGATAGTTAGTGTAAATTATGTAATCCAACCCTTGGTTGCAATGTAATTTTTATTAATAAACCTAAAACCTAGAACATCATCCTGTAGTCTGGTTGTGGTTTTCCTTGTCATGCATGACAATCAATTTTCTTTTATTTTCTCCATCTCACATTGCCCCCAAAATTAAGTATAGTTTGCTGCTTCAGTTCATCCACATTCAAATAGGTTCCACTTTGTAATGAAGTAAAGGCAATATCCTAGCCTATTTCGACCTTAACTGTTTGTTTTAAAGTTGGGAAAATTCTTTTAAAAATCACAAAGTTTGTTCCAAAATTCAACTTTTTTGTTGATAACAATCCAGTTGGTACAAGAATAAAAAAAACAACTGAAGAACACAACCCTCCTATAAGTAGTACTGTATAGAACTGCCCTATTCCTTAACAAATCCATTTTATTTGTGTCCAGGAATAATCAAACTCATGTATTAAGAGTGTGCTGGGATAAATAAGACAGGACTATTAAACAATGAGGCAGTTCTAACAGTACTAATTGTAAAAGTATTGTATACTTCAATTGATCGCTAATTGTTTTTTCTAAGATTCAATATTTGAAGACTCAAATAAAATCCAGAGTCAACATTGAAAGAAATATTGTGATTTTCAGATGAACTTTCCAAACTTTCAACAAACACTGAAAGTCTACTTAAACAAGAGAAGATTGAGATGAAACACAAGTTACTGTTTTCACAATGCAGTTCGATAAGTTCAAAACGCAAAGTACAATGAGACAAATTTTAATCAATGTTCTTTTAATCCTTTAATGAAAACATACTCCAAATTAGTACCGAAACATGTTCTAAAGATGACTAAAAGAAAATCCTGAATTAAAACTAATAAAGTTGCATGTCTTATTTGTAAGTGGCCGTTTTGGTTTCTAATAAAAACACCTCAATCTTCTCAATGTTTAACTGATGTAAAAAGCCAAATAATGACAAACTTTTCATTTTTTTATATTTGACAAACACGTAATTTGGAAATATGTAGAAACAACTATGTTCTCAGATAGAACACAGATAAAGTACAAATTTATATGTTTTGTCCTTTAAGATTTAGCTATCATGTCGAACAGATAAAATGCATGCCCAAATTGAATCGTCACTGTTAATTAAACACAATTTTTCAAAACACAGTTTGTCATTTTCTGGCTTGCTCATAAAATGCTTATGCTTTGAAAATTATAGACTTTCTGTGATCAGTGACAACACAAAACTTAATCAAGTAATCGAGGAACCACAAAACTGAGATTTTCCAAATTAATACAAGTCGAAATAGTGGTGTAATAATAGAATAAAAAATTGCAGTATTGTGCACTCACCATATTTAGGCGTAAAGATAGTGTTTGTTATTTTTGTTGAATTTTGTGTCATACGGTAAGTAAGATGGTCATGCTATTTTTGCAATATTCCGCTGGGATTTTTGAAACTATTGATCACAAGCAATCACATAATGTTCAAAGCATTTCATGTAAGATAAGACAGGAAAATATTAAGACCTTTTATATACTTTCCAATGATGGTGTTCATATTTGTGATCAAAAACACTTCAGCCAACAAACTTGAGACATTCTTGGAAATTGCAACACACATCTAGAAAATTTTAAGAACTCACTATTAAGTACATTAAACAAATTAATATATTACAACAAAAATTGTCCAAGAAATACAAAGAAGTTAGAAATAATTAGAAGAAAAATAATTTACCTCTTATTCAGGATCTTGGAATGTGTCCATTTTTCATAATCATGAGATCTTGAGGCAGGGGCTTGCAACATTCTTGCAGTGTATATCTACAAATATTTATGAGAATTTTACGGAGGATGTGAATAGCTTGAAAAACTCAATATGAACATGTGCGGAGCACCAGAGGTTTACACAAAAAATATCTTTTCCAGTCCATCAAAAAATATATTTTCCAGATTTTTTTTTCGAGATGTGGTTGGGTTGTTTGCTTACCAACCTATCCTATTTTTTGTTGTTTGCTTTATCATGTAACTTGATGCTAAATATATTTTCTGTTGCCCACAGTTATTGCTTCTTGAAATGTTTATATGTTGTCAGTGGGCAATTGCTGACCAATGTCAAGCCAAAAAATATTTGAAGAAAATCTGTTTTCCGACCTACCTATCAGACTTTTTTCAGGATATGAAACCTGAACCACATATTTTTTGCTATGTTCAAAATTGATCAGAAAAATGCCGACCAATTGGAAACGTTTTGATTGGAATTTTTTTCAACTTCATTTTGACTCCAAGCATCTGCTGTACTGGTAAATCAAGTTAATATGCTTTTAAATTTAACACTGTCCTTTTAATTTTTTTGAAATTCTCTGAATCATTGTCAGCCCATGTTGAAGAAAGGCTTTACACTGCTCCTAGTGCATATTTTCGAGCCTGGCGTAGATGTGTTTCAAAAGAACAATCTTCTTTTCAAACCACCCTCAGCCTACAAACTTCAGACCCTATTATTTTTTCAACGCGATTGACTGTGCGACCCTATTTTCTCCAGGTGGTTGCAGGCCGCTCATATAGCGTGCCAAAATGGCATCTGTTGCCACACTAATTATTGAACGAAATTGCCTAAATTCGTCCATAGGAAATAGGTATCTCTACTTAATATTGATGTTGGGATTCTACTGCAAATCGCCCAACAAAAACCCGCCAAAACCATAAAAGCAATATTCAAAAAAAATTTATTTCCGACCTACCGGTACCGACCCTAATTTTTTCACGATATGAAACCGGAACCACAGGTAATTTTTTTATGCCTTAATCTTACTGGTCCGCTTTATAACAACCATACTTGCATGGAGGTGAGTCCGGAATTGGATCCACCGAGGGTGGCTGGAAGTTTCCCAAACTTACCGAGCGAAGGGAGTTCGGGAAACTTCCAGCCAGCCCAGGTGCGTCCAATTCCGGACTCACCGAACCTGTATGTTTGGTTTTTATCCCATACACCGAGCCATACACACTGCAACTCTCTGCGATATATTCGTCGATGTTTTGTCAACATTTTCTCGGCCAAAAAAATCACTGGGGTCACCGAAAAAAGTTCTTTAAAGTTTAGGTTTATTGGCTAAATCTTGTCCTCCATATTTGTTATTGTAATATTGCAACGTAAGCAGTTTCGCGGGTGAGTTCGGTGAAAAAGCAGGTGAGTTCGGCGAAAGGCAGGTGAGCCCGACGACAAGCTCACCTGCTCTAAACCAATCAGAAAGCTGCTTTTAACACCAGGTATGGGATAAACCAAGAAGCTCCACCTAGAGCGCCTCCTAGCCTTTCACAATCAAAATTTACACCAGCCTGCGGTGACGTCAAGAAACACAATTCTGGATTTTGCCTTATTGTAGCAATTTTCACTTAGTTTTATTTTTAATTAAATTTTATTTTTATTTTCAATTTTTTGTTTTGCAAGCAAGAAGCAAATACGTTGTAATGTTGCTAAAGCAAGGCTTTTTTCTGCAAATAAATGAACAAAAACACAAGATTATTTGAAATGTACAAGCTGATGAAAATATAGAATTGAAATATTAGTGCCACCAAGCACCTTGTCATAAAAAAATTTTCGGCAAGAACTCAGAGATAACACCTTTTTTCGACATCTTTATCAATTCTAGATCTTAATTAGTCTTTTACTCTCTTAGTCTATAGTATTGACAACAATTATGAACTAAAACACGGTTTAAAATTCGACAATCGCCCATCAAGCGAACCACGTGCAAAGCAAAAGCACAAACTTTATGCCGAAATATCGCATTAAATTCCGGTTCGATGTCCTAAATTTCCATCTATGTCGGCAGTCTAAGTACTCTACTGCAAAGATTGATATTAAATAAAGCATATTACCTTTCAATAAAGGTGAAATTGATAAAAAAATGTCCTCCATTTTTCTTCCTTGCTTTGCGACATAATTCTTCACCACGCGGTAAATTTAAAATTCGGAAATGCCCGGCACTCCGTCGGGATCTCGGCTCTGTGCGATTCAAGTCGACAAATTCCGAGTTACTTTAAAATGACGGGGGTCTGGGAATAGGAATAATAGCATAATTTATAGTTCCCCGTTCCCCATTCTCGTTCCCAGAATCCCAGGGCCCAGGGCTTCGAGCAAGTGCTCTAAAGACCTCTAAAGAGAGGCATTCACCCCCTGGGCCTGGAACATTAATTTTCAATGATACCAGATTTCAGTATACCTGATAGCTACGTCGCAGTGTAGTCATATAAAGGATACCGGATTTCAGTATGGCTATATGAAAGGATACCAGATTTCAGCATACTTTTTAGCCACGGTGGTGTGTGGCTATAAAGGACACCAGATTTCAGTAAACCGTTTAGCCACGGCGGTGTCCCTTGTCCTCAGCGTCAGAGGCGGCGCCAGGGAGGGGGGCAAATGCCCCCCCCCAATTATTTCCCCCCCCCCCATTTTGCCCCCCTCAAAAAAAATTATTAATCACTAAGAGCGACTAAAGGTTTACAGTTTCAATATTACTTTGTAAATCTCTGAATGGTAAAACTTGCCAATACTCCAATAATACGTTTCAAAAAAAAGACAGAAAAGCTTTAGTTTTGCAGAGTTAAATTGTCAAACGTGTAAGGCAATAATAAGATGAAAGTATCACGAAATTATTTGAATAAACCACATCGCATATATGGGGGGCGAATGTCCTAAAGAGTTGCGATATTCCTAGGGTATTCGCACCACCCCCCTGGGAGGCGATATTCCTAGAATATACGCTCCCGGGGGCGATATTCCTAGGAATATCGCCACGTTTTGCGGGGGGGGGGGGAATTTCCTGGGGGGCGACCTTTTTAAAAATTCTATCTTCCCCCCAAAATTTGAGTTTGCCCTTCAAATGCCCCCAAATTCGGAAGCCTGGCGCCGCCACTGTTGAGCGTCAGGATCCTTGTCCTCATCGTCACGAGCCTTGCCCTCAGCGTCAGGAACCTTGTCCTCAGCGTCAGGAACCTTGTCCTCAGCGTCAGGAACCTTGTCCTCAGCGTCAGGAACCTTGTCCTCAGCGTCAGGAACCTTTTGCTCAGTGTCAGGAACCTTGTCTTCAGCGTCAGGAACCTTGTCCTTAGCATCAGGAACCTTTTCCTCAGCGTCAGTAACCTTGTTCTCAGAGTCAGGAACCTTGCCCTCAGCGTCAGGAACATTGTTCTCATCGTGAGGTACCTTGTCGTCAGCGTTAGGAACCTTGCCTCAGCGTCAGGAACCTTGTCTTCAGCGTCAGGAACCTTGTCCTCAGCGTGAGGAACCTTGTCCGCAGTCTCAGGAACCTTGTCCTCAGCGTCAGGAACCTTGTCCTCAATGTGAGGAACCTTGTCCTCAGCGTCAGAAACCTTGTCCTCAGCGTCAGGAACCTTGTGCTCAGCATCAGCCACCTTGTCCTCAGCGTCAGGAACCTTGCCCTCAGCATCGGGAACCTAGTCCTCAACGTCAGGAACCTTCTCCTCCGCGTGAGGATCTTGTCCTCAGCGTGAGGAACCTTGTCCTCAGCGTGAGGAACCTTGTCCTCAGCGTCAGGAACCTTGTCCTCAGCGTCAGGAACCTATTGCTCACCGTGAGGTACCTTGACCTCAGCGTCAGGAAGCTTGTCGTCATCGTGAGGTACCTTGTCCTCAGCGTCAGGACCTTGTCCTCAGCGTCAGGAACCTTGTCCTCAGCATCAGGCACCTTGTGCTCAGCGTCAGGAACCTTGCCCTCAGAATCGGAACCTAGTCCTCAGCGTCAGGAACCTTGTCGTCAGCATCAGGCACCTTGTCCTCAGCGTCAGGAACCTTGTCCTCAGCATCGGGAACCTTGTCTTCAGCGTCAAGAACCTTGTCCTCAGCGTGAGGAACTTGTCCTCAGCGTCAGGAATCTTGTCCTCAGCGTGAGGTACCTTGTCCTCAGCGTCATGAACCTTGTCCTCAGCGTCAGGAACCTTGTCCTCAGCGTCAGGAACCTTTCGCTCAGCGTCAGGAACCTTGTCTTCAGCGTCAGGAACCTTGTCCTTAGCATCAGGAACCTTTTCCTCAGCGTCAGTAACCTTGTTTTCAGCGTCAGGAACCTTGCCCTCAACGTCAGGAACATTGTTCTCATGGTGAGGTACCTTGTTGTCAGCGTTAGGAACCTTGGCTCAGCGTCAGGAACCTTGTCCTCAGCGTCAGGAACCTTGTCCTCAGCGTCAGGAACCTTGTCCTCAGCGTGAGGAACCTTGTCCTCAGCGTCAGAAACCTTGTCCTCAGCGTCAGGAACCTTGTCCTCAGCATCAGGCACCTTGTCGTCAGCGTCAGGAACCTTGCCCTCAGCATCGGGAACCTAGTCCTCAGCGTCAGGAACCTTGTCCGCAGCGTGAGGAACTTGTCCTCAGCGTCAGGAACCTGGTCCTCAGCGTGAGGAACCTTGTCCTCAGCGTCAGAAACCTTGTCCTCAGCGTCAGGAACCTTGTGCTCACCGTGAGGTACCTTGACCTCAGCGTCAGGAAGCTTGTCGTCATCGTGAGGTACCTTGTCCTCAGCGTCAGGAACCTTGTCCTCAGCGTGAGGAACCTTGTCCTCAGCGTGAGGAACTTCTCCTCAGCGTCAGGAAACTTGTGCTCACGGTGAGGTACCTTGAACTCAGCGTCAGGAAGGTTGTCGTCATCGTGAGGTACCTTGTCCTCAGCGTCAGGGACCTTGTCCCCAGCTTCAGGAACCTTGTCCTCAGCGTCAGAAACCTTGTCCTCAGCGTTAGATACCTTGTCCTCAGCGTGAGGTACCTTGTCCTCAGTGTCAGGAACCTTGTCCTCAACGTTAGGAACCTTGTCCTCAGCGTCAGGAACCTTAAACTCAGCATCAGCACCTTGTCTTCAGCGTCAGGAACCTTGTCCTCAGCGTCAGGAACCTTGTCCTCAGCGTGAGGTACGTTGTCCTCAGCGTCAGGAACCTTGTCCTCACGTCAGGAACCTTGTCCTCAGAGTGAGGTACCTTGTCCTCAGCGTCAGGAACCTTGTCCTCTGCGTGAGGTACCTTGTCCTCATCATCAGGAACCTTGTCTTCAGCGTCAGGAGCCTTGTCCTCAGCGTCAGGAACCTTGTGCTCAGCGTCAGGAACCTTGTTCTCAGAGTGCGGTACCTTGTCCTCAGCGTCAGGAACCTTGTCCTCAGCGTGAGGTACCTTGTCCTCAGCATCAGGAACCTTGTCTTCAGCGTCAGGAGCCTTGTCCTAAGCGTCAGGAACCTTGTCTTCAGCGTTAGGAACCTTGTCCTCAGGGTCAGGAACCTTAAACTCAGCATCAGACACTTTGTCTTCAGCCTCTGAAACCTTGTCCTCAGAGTGAGGTACCTTGTCCGCAGCGTCAGGAACCTTTTCCTCAGCGTCAGGAACCTTGTCCTCTGCATCAGGAACCTTGTCCTCAGCGTCAGGATCCTTGTCCTCAGCTTCAGGAACCTTGTCCTCAGCGGCAGTAAGCTTATCCTCTGCGTCAGGAACCTTGTCCTGAGCGTCAGGAAGCTTGTCCTCAGTCTCAGGAACCTTGTCCTCAGCGTCAGGAACCTTGTCTTCAGCGTGAGGTACCTTGCCTCAGCGTGACGTACCTTGTCCTCAGCGTCAGGAACCTTGTCTTCAGCGTTAGGAGCCTTGTCCTCAGCGACAGGAACCTTTTCCTCAGCGTAAGGAACCTTGTCCTCAGCGTCAGGAACCTTGTCCTCAGCATCAGGAACCTTGTCCTCAGCGTCAGGAACCTTAAACTCAGCATCAGGCACCTTGTCCTCAGCGTCAGGAACGCTGTCCGCAGCGTCAGGAACCTTTCCTCAGCGTCAGGAACCTTGTCGTTAGTGTCAGGAAACTTGTCCTCAGCGTCAGGAACCTTGTCCTCAGCGTCAGGAACCTTTTCGTCAGCGTCAGGAACCTTGTCCTCAGCGTCAGGAACCTTGTCCTCAGCACCAGGCACCTTGTCCTCAGCGTCAGGAACCTTGTCCTCAGCATCGGGAACCTTGTCCTCAGGGTCAGGAACCTTGTCCTCAGCGTGAGGAACTTGTCCTCAGCGTCAGGAACCTTGTCCTCAGCGTGAGGAACCTTGTGCTCAGCGTCAGGAACCTTGTCCTCAGCGACAGGAACCTTGTCCTCAGGGTCAGGAACCTTTTGCTCAGCGTGAGCAACTTGTCCTCAGCGTCAGGAAGCTTGTCGTCAGCGTGAGGTACCTTTTCCTCAGCGTCAGGACCTTGTCCTCAGCATTAGGAACCTTGTCCTCAGCATCAGGAACCTTTTCCTCAGCGTCAGGAACCTTGTCCTCAGCGTCAGGAACCTTGACCTCAGCGTCAGGAAGCTTGTCCTCGGCGTCAGGAATCTTGTCCTCAGCGTCAGCAACTTTGTTCTCAGCGTCAGGAAGCTTGTCTTCAGGGTGAGGTACCTTCTCCTCAGCGTCAGGTACCTTGTCCTCAGCCTGAGCTACCTTGTCCTCAGCATCACGAACCTTGTCTTCAGCGTCAGGAGCCTTGTGCTCAGCGTCAGGAACCTTGTCCTCAGCGTCAGGATCCTTGT